>MU226104.1:3085652-3117341 GCA_018584345.1 Thuja plicata
GTCCCCGAGACCGACCGGTCACTTTCAGAGGCGGTTAATTAAGACTGTCAGAAGGTAGTTGGACACATTAAGAGGCATTGGCTTGACAGTTGATTTCTGACAATGGTATTCTCGAGGTGCCGTTCAAGGGTACACTTGGCACATTGGAGATAGGGCGCCGCATTTCCCATTTATGAGGCATGTAGCCTCGATTCCAGAGGGACCTACTTTCTTCTTTCTTCTCTCTGGCTCTCTTCTCAAGGCTGATTCTTCTGATGTATATTCCTATCTTCTTCCTCTAACCTGGCAGACCTATTCCGTCTCCAGGTCTTTTGTAGGGTGGCGCAGGTAGTACCGGCCCCCAGATATTGTATTTTATTCAAATGCAGTAAGTTAGGGTTAGGGTTAGAAAGTTGTATAAATAGGCAAATCGACCCATTTCCAAGGGTCAGCAAAATTGATGATTTTGTTTTTCATAAGAAATAGCAAAACGATTTTCTGGTTTCAGTTGCAGAGCTCAATGCTCTTTTATTTTGTTCTTAGTAGTTAGATGCTCCCTTGGAGCCACTATTGTATCATGCACCAGTGCTTGCTAGATTGAACATTAATGAAGAAGGAAGGATTCATGGCAATGCTGTTGTTATCGCCTCCGCTTCTGAGTTAATGGTATTTCATGTTTTAACGTTCTGCATGTCCTTTGCTCTGAATGTGTTAAAGTAGATTAACGACCTCTTTATTCCCACTACTGATAAAATGCTAACTAATGGTTATGTATTTCTTCGGTATTTAGTATAGTCTTTCAGAGTATTGTTGATGTTCCAGACTTTTCAACATGACTATAGCTAGATAAATGCTTCTAACCCTGTAGGATCTTTTTGTTTTATTTGCAAAGTGTGGAGTACTCTAGGAAAACCCTCACTAAATGGAATCTTCAGGAGAAACGAGTTGAAGTAACCAGCTATCCCCCTCAAAAATAGTCACCTCTCCCAACCGAGCCCCGCACTGTCGTGACCCGACACCCAGGTGCTTGAAGACCCGGAGGATTTATTTCCCCGGACAACCTTTACAGGCGAAGTTGGTGGGTTTCTCTGGAACCCGGTGACAACTTATACTATTGGCAGACCCGGTCAGCAAAACCCCATCAACACATGGATCTGACAAAAATGGAGAAGCTCACATATGCATTATGCGCCCATCTTCAGACTATTGATGCACTCAAGGCATTCTGGCAGCAAGAGATAAAAAATCTTTAAATTGCTTACCTAGATGTGTACTTGGAGTAAGTACTTAAGTATTTTATTTTTGGCACCTTTTTCATTAATGTCAAAGGGGGAGTAGTGTATATAAGGAGTATGATATATATAACCAAAGTTATGATGTACAATTTTTTGTTGTTAAGTCAAAGTTTAAGCAACTTAGCCACATTCCTTTGTTCCCATTAATGACAAAGGGGGAGATTGTTGGAAAGTTGACACTCAGGGTGTATATGACTAATTTTGTGTTGTCAGTATGGCAACAAAGTCATATGAATTTTTGTCAAGTAAACTTGGAAGATAAGATTGGCTAAGTATAGAAGACAGAAAAGAACAAAGACATGCATTTGACCAGAGCACCAATGCACATGCATACAATTGAATTAGACTATGTGCCTCCATACTTAAGCTTTATGGTATGTCATTAAGCTTAGTATATACACACATGGTACGGTATGACAGTACAAAGAAGTTACAGCAAGGTTAAGTGCCACTAGCAGTTCATAAAATAGAGTATGAAGCCGACCTCAAATTTTGGATTAGCGTATAATAATTTATTTTGTAATGGCCATGTGCCTATTGTAATATGTTTTTAATTGTTTCTTTAACACTCATGTAAACATGCTTAAGCCAAATATTTTGGAAGCGTCGTGTATGTTAGTTTTGGGCCGACTAAGGTCTTGTTTTTGGTCGCGTCTATTTAGGCATGTATATATACTTAGACATAAAATTTTGTATGAAGTGAAAGAGTGGCAAAAGAAGCAGAGAAGATATCCAGAAGATCAATATGAGAAAATAAGTATGAAGTAGAAGTCTTCAAGAGATTAAACCATCAGTGCATAAAAGGAATTGATCAGACAATAGTATTATTACAGTAGTTCATCTTTTGATATAGTATATATCTATTACTTGAAGGTTGTAGCCTTCATCCTATTAGACAGTGAGCTCTGGCAGTGAGCCATTCACCTTTAACAGGGTTTTGTAAAGACTCCTAATAGGGTCATTGTACTTGCATTGTAAATATTTCTCCTAATAGGGAAAAGGAACTCAAACAAGTTCATTAGACTAGTATAATCATTTATAGGTATTAATTACTACCGGGGTTTTCCTCTGATCAAGGTTTCCCCGTAATCATATCTTGTGTTATGTGTTATTGTGTTATGCTTCAATTTTTATGTATTTGATTTAAGTTTCAAATTTTTGAAATAAATATAAGTAGACAAACACTGATTCACCCCCCCTCTCAGTGTTTCTAACAGATAATTCATATGTAATCAATTTCTCTCCATTTGAATATTGATTAACACTTTCTTTCTAATTCTTGGGAACTTTTACCTTTATGGATAATGATATAATTTCTCCCTTTATCATATGTCTCTTTTATGACAATGAGATCATCTCTCTTTTTGTGATCATCTCTCCCTTTGACAACAATTCCAAACAAAAACACTTCTCCTTGTTTTTGTAATCTATATCACGTTCCATCCTTTTGCATAATGTATTCCTTGAATTTCCCTATCAATCATCAATATAATGTTCTAATTTTCTATGTAGATATGTACCTTTCTATGTACAAATATATCTGTTGTTGTCCATCTCAGTGTTTGCATCAACATGACTGATTATCAAATTTGGTTTAGGCTGATGCAACCTCCTAGTCAGATTACTGACTGATAGAAAAGGGTTGGATCCCTAGTCTCTGTCTCTGGTACTAAAATGTATCCTTCAGTAATGGTTTTGTGAATATATCAGCTAAATGTTCCTTTGATTGAACATATTCCTATTTCACTTCCTTTTCTTGCACTTGTTCTCTTAGATAGTGATACTTTATAGCAATATGCTTAGTCTTAGCATGCATGAATGGATTCTTAGAAATGTTTATTGCACTAGTGTTATCACAATAGATAATTAGTGGTTCAAGAATCTTCATATTCATACCTTCCATCAATTGTTTTATCCATGCAATATTGGAGCAATTTGCAACAGCAGCCACATAATCTACTTCTGCAGTAGATTGAGAGATGCATCCTTGCTTCTTGTTGATCCAAGTGACAATTTTGTCACCCATGAAGAATGCTCCTCCAGTTGTGCTCTTTCGGTCATCAATGTTTCTAGCCCAATCAACATATGTATAGAATTGTAGCTCAAATTTTCCTTCTCTTTTGTACCATAAGCCATAGTCCTCGGTGTTCTTCAGATATCTCAGAATTGTCTTAACAGTAGTCATATGTGATTCTTTGGGATTAGCAGAGAATCTTGCAACTATTCCAACTGCATGTGCTATATCTAGTCTGGTGTGAACAACATACATCAATTTTCCAATCATTGATCTATATAAGGTCTAATTTACCTCATTAGATTTTTCTTCTTTTGTCAGCTTACATCTAGTAGCCATAGGTGTTCCAATTGGTTTGGAATCTTCCATCTTGAATATCTTTAGCACTTCCTTGATGTATTTAGACTGAGTGATGTATATGCCTGCATCTTGTTGAAGAATCTATAGACCAAGAAAGAATTTTATCTCTCCAAACATAGACATTTCAGATTCCTTTCTCATTTCATTAGCAAAGGACTTGCATAAAAATTCATTTCCCCCAAAAATGATATCATCAACAAAAATTTCAGAATAAAAATATTACCATCGATATCTTCTTTTAAGTATAGATTTCTATTTTCACTTATTCTAACAAATTTTATGCTAATGAGATATGAGTGAAGTATTTCATACCAGGCTCTTGGTGCTTGTTTCAATCCATACAAGGCTTTATGTAGTCTATACCATGTTTCTCTTGTCTGGATCAACAAACTCTTCTCGTTGTTCAATGTATACCTCTTCATTTAGTATTCCATTCAGGAATGCAGATTTGACATCCATTTGGTATACCTTGAATCCTTTAAATACAACATAAGAAAGTAAGATTCTAACTCCTTCTAGTCTAGAAATGGGTGCAAAGGTTTTTCCATAATAAATACCTTCATCTTGTGCATATCCCTTGCATACTAATCTTTCTTTGTTTCTAGTGACTTCTCCATTCTCATTCAACTTGTTTCTGAATATCCATTTGGTACCGATGACATTATTGTCATGTGGTCTTAGTACTAGTGTCCATGTATTATTCTTCTCAATTTGTTCTAATTCCTCATTCATAGCACTGACCCATTCTTCATTCTCAAGAGCATTGTCAACAAATTTAGGCTCAAAATCACAAAGTAAACATATGGTGTTAAGTGACTTACTTCTTGTTCTTGTTCCAGCCTTTTTGCCTCCTATGATTTGATTTTGTGGATGATGTCTTTTAACATACTTGGAAAGTTTTGGTTAAGCTCTGTTTTCATCATTTTTATCATCTTCTTGACCTTCGTTCTCATCTCCATTGTTTAGAACATCAATTTGAGGATTACCCTGATTATTGGTAATTGCACCCTGATGCTCAAGGGAAATGGTTTGATTCTTGGGAGTGGAACACTATTTCTTGGGTAGAGTGTTTGGTTTTGTATAAATAAACCTGTTGTATTCCTCAGGTTCCTTTTTCTTTCCTTATCATTCTTTTCTGAAAATTCATCTATTTTCACATTTGCACTTTCAATGATTTTGTTAGATGACTTGTTAAGACATTTATAAGCCTTGATTTTGGTTGAATACCCTAGGAAGATACCTTCTCCACTTTTGCAGTCAATTTTTCCATTTCTATCATCCTTCAATATATAACATTGACTACCAAATATTCTGAAGTAACTTACATTGGCTGTATAACCATACCAAAGCTCATAGGGTGTCTTCTTTGTGTCCTTATTCAATTGTAATATGTCTAATGTCTAGACAGTAGTATTGATAGCTTCCCTCTAGAAGGTTTGAGTGATTATTTTCTCAATCATCAATGTTCTTGCACAGTCAACAATTGATCTTTTTCTCCTTTCAGCAATTCCATTTTGCTGTGGTGTTCTCAGTGAGAAACCTATCTTTTAATTCCATGCTCATTGCAATAGTCAGTGAATTCTTCTGAAATAAATTCCCCTCTACTATCTGACCTTAAGCATTTCAATTTATTTTCACTTTTTTTCCTACCATTCCTTTATACCATTTAAACATCTTAAATGCTTCTGATTTATATTTTAAAAACATGATTGTCATCATTCTAGAAAAATCATCAACAAAGAGAATAAAATACCTATATCCATAGTAGCTCTTTGTCTTCATGGGTCCACATAGATCTGTATGGACTAATTATATAATTGCAGTAGATGCATGGGTTTTACTTTTGAAACTAGACTTTGTTATCTTACCTTTTTGACAATTCTTGCACATGATATGCTCAGGCTTAGTCATGCTCGATAAGCCTCTGACATAAATTTTGTTGCTTATCTTTATCATGTTGTCAGAGTTCAAATGACACAATATTTTGTGCCACAACCATATGTCTTCATTTATAGCCATTAAACAAGTGGTTTTAGTGTCATCAAGAGAGAAAAGTTTACCTTTTGTCTGCTCAACGGTACCAATCAATCTTCTTGATTCATTGTAGAGCTTTGCTTTCTTATTTTCAAATGCTACTCTATGACCTGAATTGTTCAGCTGTGAAACACTTAACAAATTATAATTAAGTCCTTTTACCTAGTAGGCATTTTCACATTTTATCAGGTTATTCAACATTATGGTTCCTTTACCATCAACTGGACAAGGTGTATCATTTCCCATTCTCACTGAACCAACATTATAGTATTCAAAAGTCTCAAAATTTTCTTTATCACTGGTCATATGGTGAGTACAACCACTATCTATGTTCCAGACATTATTTTTACTAACTTTAGATATGAGTGCAGTTGCTACATACCTTTCTTCATCTTCATCTGAATCATCCTTCATGGCTACCAATACCATCTCAATCTCTTCTTCTGATTCTGTGTCAGTGTTATCATCTCTATTCTCAGCTAGGTAACAATCTTTCTTTCATTTGTCCTTGTAGTCTTGGGTATCTCTCTTGTCAGATTGTCAGTTTCTTTCATAATCTCTATGATCACCTTTATCAAACTTCTTATTATATGATCTATTATTTCCTCTGTCATCTTTTCTTTGGTTTAGACATCTTGCAGAAAAGTGTCCAACCTCATTACAATTGAAACAGACAAGTGGTAATTTACCTTTGTATCTACCTTTGCCTCCCTGCTATCTTCTGGCCATAAGTGCTTCAATCTCATCAAGTCCTTGATCCTCATCATTACTGTCACTATCATTTCTAACAGTATGTCTATGACTTGGGTTACTTATCTTTAGAGAAGATTTAAATGCAGATTCTATAGATGATAAGACACCATTATCAAAGTTGTTCATCTCAAATGAAATTAGTCTACCAATTAGACTATCTAGAGTAATTGTATTGTTTGCAACTGCTCTCATTTCTTGAATAGAAAAAACTCTAATAGCATAAAAAGGCAATAATTTTCTTAAGATTTTTCTTACCACTGTCTCCTCTTCAAGTACACCTCCAAATCCTCGGATAGCATTTACTACCTCTTTGATTTTGCAGCTATACTGAGTAATATTTTCTCCTTCTTTCATCCTTAGGTGATCAAACCTCCCTCTTAGGATTTCTGCCTTTTCTCTTAGTACATTGGCATCTCCTCCATGTACTAGATTCAAATTATCCCACATTTTCTTTGTAGAGGTGCAGGTTTTGACATCTTCAAACTCAACATCGGAGAGTGACGATGCAAGTTCTATCATCATGCAGTTATGCTCATGATTTAATCTTAATTTCTCAAGAGTGTGAGGTCCTGTAGGAAACACATATTTAGTATCTAATTATTGAGCAATATCATTTCCAATACCTAATAGGTGGAGCCTTATTCTACATTGCCAGGATGCAAATTTTTCTTTATTCAACTTGGGCACATCTCATTTGTTCATCTTGTGATCTTTTTCTTGAGCTGTTAAACTCCCTTTCTAAGCACACAAGCTCTGATACCAATTGTTTGAAATGAATGAGAAGGGGGGGGGGGTGAATTAGTGGCCTCAAAAATATTCCAATAATCAACCCAAAAACTTAGTACAACAATATTAAGCCTCTAGTTATTTTTAGTCCTATAAGATGAATGCCTCCAAATACTTTTATCAAATTACTACTGCTCAAAATGCTTTGTAAAACCTTCTACTATATGTTTACTGAATAGTAGTCTATTAATTTACTGAAAGAGAGTAAATTATCTAGAGTATACCGATCAATCCATTTAAGTTATGTGTAATGCAAAAGACTAAAGTAATGACTCATAAACACATTGACACATGAATTTTTAACGTGGAAACCCTGTTAAGGGAAAAACCACTTGGGACCGGTAACACAAAATTTTCACTCTTCTAAAGTGAGCTCAGTGAAGAGCCAACCTTGTTAAAGGTTACAAACACACTGTTAGGTGTGACCTTGTTAGAGGATATAAAATTTTAGTTTGTCACTTGATATTGGGGATCTCTATGCTACCTTCCTTGATTAGATACTCACTTGTCTTGTCAATAGGTATCTGGCATCTCATGCTATCTTCATCATCAAAATTTTTGATACTCCTTGGGATGTATCTCAATATAGAAAGGATCTTTAAATCCTGCTAGGTTAAGAGAATTTCTGAATCAATGGTTAAACTGAAACAGTATGATCTATTCACAGATACAAATTATACTTGCAGATTTTTCAGATCTATTGTAATCTCATAAAACTATTCTGATAAATATATCTCAGTTTACACCTTTTCTCCACTGTGATTATTCTCAATGATGCTATTCTCTGTTGCTCGGTGTTTGTAGAAAACTTTATCTCTTTTCTCAACTTGATTGATCAGGGCCGTATGAAGTTTCTCTTTAACATCCTCTTTTGATTCATTTGCCCACCACTCCAATTCGTAATGAATTGAGTTTTCTCTTTATAGACATGATATCACTATTGTTAGGTTCTTGATTTTCTTGATCTTGGCGTGACCCACAATTATCGCCAATTAGATTTAAAGAAAAACTCTTGTTTTATCTCATAGAGATATTTTTGCCAGCTGGACAAAACAACTTTAAATCCATTACTTATCTCTAGCTTTATCTTATCGATGAAAATAAAGATAACTACCAGTTAAGTCTATATTTAGCTCTAATAGCTAGATATTTTATCATTTCTAAACTCAAGTTAATTTCGGTGTTTAACTCTTTGATAGCTTTGGTCAACACTCCAGTTCTCCTCGGGCTTCTCCATTGGTTTACACAATGTTTCTGGCCATCGGTTATGCTTGTGATTCTTCTTGTAGGTAATTCTCATTAGTGTTCTTGCTTGGGCATCACTATGACTTGACTTTTGGTGATCTTTGTCCATCGGTTTCCACTGACCATCAATGTTTGAATTTATATTGTGAATTATTGTCTTCTATGCATTAATGAAAGCATAATATTTTTCTCTTTGATTCTCTAAAGTCTTTGACACTTTGATTATAACCAATTACACTATATCAAGTTGACATCAATGACAATACAATCCTTTAACTGATTTAATGTCTTGCATTATCCTTCTGCATTTTGGTGATAAAATAACATCTTAAAACATTTAGTCAGTTACATGTCATCAATAAGGAGATGGCATGAGCAAACTGATGATCAATTTGGAAAAGCGTGTCTTTTTGTAGAAAGAACTTATCTTTTTCATATTTTTGATCTCCCAAGGGAAACTCAAGATGGAACCTTCAAAGGTGGATGCTATAGTCAACTATCCACATCCTAATAATCAAGGTGATGTAGGAAGCTTCCATGGTTTGGCTACCTTTTATAGAAAATTCATTAAAAATTTTAGTCATGTATGTGTACCCATGCTCAACACAATTAAAGGTGGGAAGAAAATCAAATTTGTTTGGACTAAAAAAGCTACTGATGCATTTGAATACTTGAAATCAAGAGTAGAAAAATATCCCATACTCACTCTCCCTGACTTCCATAAGGTATTCATAGTTGAAACTTATGCAAGCAACTTGGCTATAGGGGATTTCTTAAGCCAAGATGGTAAACTAGTAGCATTATTTTCTGAAAAACTAAACGATGCTAAGAAAAGGTACTCCACCTATAATTTAGAATTATATGCCATGGTACAAGCCCTAAAGAAATGGAGGCATTAAATTTTTCCCAAAGAAGTTTTTGTTTTCACAGACAACCATTCATTGAGTTATCTGAATACTCAAGACAAGTTAAGTGTCAAACACATTAAGTTGATGGAACAACTCCAAGCTTATTAATTTTTAATCAAACATACGAAGGGTGTAGCTAACAAAGTGGCTGATTCATTAAGTAGGAGAATTGTTTTGGTGTAGGAGATACAAATAAAAATCATTGGGATAACTTCTCTCCAAGATCTCTACATTGGGGATCCAAATTTCGGTGAGGCTTATGAGGTATGCACTAGACTTGTGGAAAAATACCACACTGATTTTTTTGATTTTCTAATCTTAGATGGTCTTCTTTTTAGGGGATTTGAACTATGCATCCCTAGATGCTCAACGATGGATAAAAAAAATCAATAAAAGAACTATGGAGAAATGAGTGGTCACTTTGATTTGGATAAGACATTAGAAGTAGTCAGAAGGAATTATCATTGGCCCAAGATGCAAAATGACATCAGAAAGTTTGTCCAAATTTGTGTGACTTTCCAACAATCCAAAGGTGTTTCCACCAACCAAGGACTTTACCAACCCTTACCAATACCCTGCAACCCATGGGACACAATTTCAATAGATTTTGATATGTTGATATTTTGATATTTTAATGCCCCTTTAATTTAATGTATATCAGATAGGGGGTTGGGGGAGGTAGTTTATACTCCTTTTTGTATGAATGATACGATATCATTCCCGGTCGTTAGTGAATGTTTTTGAATCATTGAACATATTAAAGCGATGATGCTGGGTTTTCTTCCTGATTCTTTCCCAGTTGAGCTTTTTGAATCAGTTTATATTAATTTACTATAGTGGCTTGCCACTTTTGCTTGAAAAAAAAAAAATTTTCAATAGATTTTTTCATGGGACTCCTAAGGACTAAACCAGGATTTGACAACATTTTTGTAGTGGTTGATCATTTTAGTAAAATGAAACATTTTATCCCATGTAAGAGAACTCATGATGCATCACACATTGCATAATTGTTTTTTAAATACATTGCCAGAATTCATGGCTTACCTCAGTCCATTATCTCAGACAAAGATGCAAAATTTTAGGGTCATTTTTGGAGAACTTTTCTTATTAAGTTGGGCACCAACTTTCAATTCAGTTCTGCCTACCATCCAAAAATATATGTTCAGAAAGAGGTAGTCAATAGATCCCTAGGAAACCTTCTTATATTTCTCATCAAACAACATGCACATAACTAGGATCTACTTCCACCATAGGAAGAATATTCTTTCAATGACTCCATAAACAGATCAACAGGCAGAACACATTTTGAAATAGTCTATGGCCTACATCCAAGGGGACCAATGGAACTAAGAAACCTCCCTAATGATTTCAAAACTAGTGCTCAAGGGGAAGAATTAGCAGAGATGATCAAATAGATCCAATAACAGGTCAAAGACAATTTGGAGTAGACAATACCAAAATATAAGACACAAGAAGATAAAAAGAGAAGAGTACACTTCCAAGTAGGTGACAAAGTGTGGGCTTACCTGAGAAAATAAAGACTCCCTAAAGGACACCATACTAAGATTCAAATGAATGAGATTGAACCCTATACAATCCTTCATAAATTTGGATAGAATGCATATGAAATCACAATGCCCCCCACACTTTCCATTTCTCCAATATTTAATTTTGCTGACTTAACTCCTTTTAAGGACAATGCAGGTATTGCAGGTGCGCAAACTATTGGAGATTTGCCTTTGTGCAAATAGTTGACTATATGTTTGTCATTGATGACAACATATAGTATACAATAGTGTAATGTATTCACTTTTTAGTATGGATATGTTGGAGCCTTGCGCGGTTGTTTTTTATGTTTCAGACATAGTTATTATAC
Organism: Thuja plicata; assembly: GCA_018584345.1. Taxonomy (NCBI): domain Eukaryota; kingdom Viridiplantae; phylum Streptophyta; class Pinopsida; order Cupressales; family Cupressaceae; genus Thuja; species Thuja plicata. The sequence goes on from MU226104.1 coordinate 3,096,903, forward strand.
CATGTTCATACACACAGATTCAGAAGTTCATTTATAGTTGAGTTATGTTGATATGTTTACCAGCCATAGTTTACCCAAAGGTGCTAAACATGTTTCATCCAAAGTGTGATGTTTGGGAAATTTTGGTGGAGTTGACTATGTGAAGTGATGTGTCTATTCATTTTGAGTTGCGCGGTTCTAATTATGTTGCATGCTTAGTTTAGCTGACAAGAAAAGTATTGAAGGGATTACTATAACTGACATGATCATATCCTTTGAAGAAGATACATATAGCAGTTCATTTGTGATCACTTAGTGTGAATGAATAAGAAAAGAGACAGAAAAAATATAGAGTAGAATGCTAGTTGTTTTGGGACAATAAAGCTATTTCATTCATCAGATAAAGATCTATGTGAAGAATCAAGAGTGCACACAATTCACTAGAACTAATCAAGACAACAATTCTACTCAAATAGTTCATTACCAAATATAGTGTATATTTTTTTTACTGAAGGGTGCAGCCTTCATCATTTTAGCAGTGTGCTTTTGGACAGTGTGTCCTCACTGGTGCAGAAGCACCCTAAAGTCTTTAGGAAGATATTTAGACATTTTGTCTTGTACATTGTTTTGGCCAACCATCCTTAAATAAGGACTAATCTATAAAGTCCCTAGTTTTTTTTGAGGTGTGATTAGTGTTAGGAAAGATTAGGGTTTGTGTGTTGTTGAGTCTAGTTGATTCTAGGGGTCTAGAACCCTGAAGTCAACCAAAAGTCAAAGGGTTGACCAAAGTACCAAAGTGAGAAGATTTTTATGTTTTTAATGTTAGTAATTCATTTGAGGTCTTTTTCTAAGGTTTGGAACCAATTAGGACGCTCAAAGTTGAGAAAGTGCCATTTTGACAAAAGTTGTCAATGTTGTCATGACAACTTTTAAAAGTTGTCATGACAACATTTCCTAGATTTTAGGAATTGGCTCTTATGATGTCCAAATCCCATATAGAGGGTCTAGATAGGTGGGATAGAAGTATATAAGGTTATTTCAACCCTAATCTGATGGTTAGATTTTGATATTGTAAGGACTGGTGTTTGGAAAGAACCAATTTGCAGTGTAATTAAGCTACATAGCCATCATCCATCACTTTTATGGATTGAATGAAAGCATGGAGAGTTTTTGAAATTTAGTTTCTTAGTTCTTTGTGGCATTATATTAGTTAGTTGTTCTTTCTGGTTATTTTTTGCTTAATTTCTTGCTAACTATGAGTTCATTGGCCAATTTTTGTCCAGTCATGTAAAAGATGGATTTTCTTGGTGTTCCTATGGTTCAAAATCCATGACCACTTGGAATTAATTAGAGCCTTGTATATAATTCATAGATATGTCTTGTGGAGTGTGTGTGTGTGAAGGGGAAGCTTGAGAACTTTCAGGCCCTAGGCGAGTACTAGCTATTCTGGCTAGGGTGACTGAGTAGTGCAACAACAATGATGATTGCCAGTTGATTAGTATGTGCCAATTAGTGATAGTGGAGTGTAGGGGCATGAGGTGAAGACCATTTTATGGAAGGAGGAGTTTAGAGGAGCTCATTAGATCGGTGGAAGAATTTCAAGAAACCAAACCAGCCATCATGCCCTAGAAACCCTTATTTTTAGGGGTTTGGTGAAAGTCCATTGTACGGACAAGATTGGAATCAGAGACCTAGAAAATATTAAAGGGGAGGAAAAACCCACAAATAATATGCAATTTTTTTCTAGGGGTGTTAAGGGGTTTTAGGATAAAAATCACCTTTTCAGTGATTAGGAGGGCTAATATGCCTAAAAAGGCTACAAGGCCTAAAAGACCAGTCATTTGGAACCTGAATGGAAAATGGGTAAAAGATTCACAAAATTGTATCCATAGAGGTTGGATTAGACCTAATAGGAGTTAGGAAACCAATCCATAAGAAGTTGAAACCATTGGAATGGTAGAAGGGTTAGTGAAACCATGAAGGAGTAAGGCTATGGAGAAGGGTTTATTGAAGAGTTTGAAGTTGGTGGAGAGCTCTTCGTGAGTTACAGGATCAGAGGAGGTAGAACCAAAGCCTGACCCTCTTCTACCTGAGGAACCATTCCTCAAAGCACTCAAGGCATTGAGTGGGAAGGATCTAGAAGGAATACTAGTATTCTCTGGTAAGATAGACACTGAAATGGTTAAGGAATGACTTGAAGGGATGGAGAATCACTTCGTGTGTGATGGGATTATAGAAGCACAAAAGGTGAAGATAGCCAAATCAAGGCTAAGAGGGAAAGCACTCACATGGTGGAAGTTCTTGCAAGAAGAAATAGAGAAAGAGGGAAAGAATCCCATAGAAAATTGGAAGACAATGGTTGTAAAGGTGAATGAGAATTACCTTCCAGAAGATTATGACATTCAAATGCATAAGAAGAGGTAGAACCTTAGGAAAAAAGACCTAGATGTGCCAGCCTATACCAAATAATTTCAAAAACTTTGTCTTAGATCAAGAATCCAAGAGATAGAGAGTATCAAAGTTTCAAGATACCTTAATGGATTAAGGTGGAACATTAAAGAGGAACTTAGCCTCTTTACCCTGACTTCCATTCATAGTTATTTTCAAATGGCTTTGAAAGTGGAAGAGAAACTCAAGAAGAGGCAGGATTCTAGCTCCAGAGGTAGAGGAAGGGGTAGGGACAACAAAGGTGGACATAGGGGAGGTTCAAGTGGTAGAGGCAGTGATAGTAAAGGACAAAGTGACTCCATATATTCAGAGCAAGGATATGAAACAAGCAGTATGGGTGGATACAATAATAGAGGAATAAGTTCTTATAATAGTGGTAGAGGAAGATTAGGAGGTTTTGGGAGAAGCTCTCACTTTTCTTCTATGAAATACTAAAATTTTGGACAGTTGGGGCATCCTGCATATAGGTGTCTAGATAAACCAACATCCTCACAAAGGGAGAAGAAAATATCTTATTTCCAAGAAGAAGAATTATCTAAACAATTAGAGGTGAGCCTAGATTCAGAGAAAGGAGAATGCCTTATGTTGAGAAGAATACTAATCAAGACACCCACCAAAGATGAGCACAAGCAGAGGAGGGCTCTTTTCAGAGTAAAATGCAAGATATTGGGGAAAGTATGCAAGGTGATCATTGATTCAGGGTCAATAGATAATGTCAAATCTGAGGAGGTAGTAGAGAAGTTGAATCTCACCAAAATCCCACATGTGTGTCGTTATAATGTTACATAGTTGAATAAGGGCCAAAAAATCTTGGTGAATGAACAAGTGTGGGTAGAATTTTCCATTGGAAATTATCAAGATAGGATACTATGTGATGTGTTGCTAATGGATGCTTGCTATTTGTTTCTTGGAAGACCATCACAGTATGATAGAGAAGATGTCCATAATGGGAAGGATAAAAAGTACTCCTTCAAGAAAAATGGGGTAACTTTCAAAATACATTCTTTAATAGAAGAGGACATAGTGGAGAAGGTAGAATCTAGTGCCATGTTGATGAATGGAAAAGAATTCCTAAGGGATATGAGAGATGAAGGAGTTGGCTATGCAATCTTGTTAAATCCAAAAGTGGAGGAGACTCATAAGTAAGCACCTATGCCAAAAGAAGTGAGAGAACTGTTGGACCAGTTAAAGGACATAATATGTGAAGGTGCACCATCTTCACTACCACCAAAGAGGGAGATAAGTCATCAAATTGACTTCATACCAGGAGCACCCTTTCCAAACAAGATGACACCAGATCAAAACAAGGAGATAGCTAGGAAGGTGCAAGAGTTGTTGGATCAAGGATTGATTAGGAAAAGCATCAACCCTTGTGTTGTCCCAGTGGTATTGGCTCCTAAGAAGGGTGGTAAGTGGAGGATGTGTACTTATTCTAGGGAAATAAATAGGATAACTATCAGATATAGATTTCCAATTCATAGAATAGAAAACCTGATGGATTGCTTGGGGGGTGCTAAGTACTTCTCTAAAATTGACTTGAAGAGTGGGTACTATAAAATTATGATAAAGGAAGGTGATGAATTTAAGTATACATTTAACAATACAGTGGGGTTGTATGAATGGTTAGTTATGCCCTTTGGGATTACCAATGCACCAAGCACCTTTATGAGGGTGATGAATGAGGTCTTGAAGGACTATATAGGAGTTTTTGTTGTTTTCTGTTTAGATGACATCCTCATATTCAGTAAAACCAAAGAGGATCATATGAAACACTTGGAGTTAGTGTTGAAGAAGTTGTAGGAGGAGTAACTCACCATAAAACTTGAGAAGAGTGAGTTCATGAAGGAAGAGTTAGTCTACCTTGGATTTGTAGTTTCCAAGGGTGATTTGAAAATGGATAAAGAGAAAGTAGAGGCTATATTGAAATGGCCTACTCCTAAGATAGGGACTAAATTTAGGAGCTTCCATGGGTTAGCCCAATTCTATAGGAAGTTCATTAGGAGATTCAGTGATATTTGTGCACCAGTCCTAGAGACTATCAAAGGAGGATTGAAGACTAAATTCATATGGACTAAGGTAGATAATGAGGGGTTTGAAATGTTGAAAAGAGAAGTATCCACTCAACCTATATTGTTGTTACCTAGCTTTGATAAACCATTCATTGTGGAGTGTGATGTAAGCAGCATTGAAGTAGGAGCTATCCTAAGTCAAGAAGGTAGGCCTCTGGCCTTTTTCAGTGAAAGACTAAATGAGACTAAGTATAGGTACTCTTCCTATGACTTGGAGCTATATGCTCTTGTGCAAGCCTTAAAGAAGTGGAGGAATTATCTATTTCCTAAAGAGTTTTTTTTCTTTACAGATAACCAAGCATTCAGTTACATAAACACTCAAGACAAGCTTAGCTTGAGACACATAAAATGGATGGAGTTCCTACAGTCACATACCTTCACTATAAAACATAAGAAGGGGGTTAAAAACAAATTTGTAGATTCCCTTAGTAGGAGACTACTCACCATTCAAGAGAGTTAGTTACAAAGTATAGGAGTTGAAGGTTTTATGGACCTATATGAGGGAGATTCAGATTTCTCAGAGATTTACAAAGTGTGCAAAGATTTTGAGAATCTCTTTCATAGTGAGTTTGCAGAGTATACATTGCAGAATGGATTTCTATTCAAAGGCAATCAAATTTGTGTTCCAAAAGGATCAATGAGGGAGAACCTCATTCAGGAGAAACATAATGGGATCCTAAGTGGACACTTTGGAGTAAATAAAACATTGGACTTAGTGGAAAGGTTCTATTGGTGGCCAAAGATGCAGAAGGAAGTGAGAAGATATGTGGAGTAGTGTGACATATGTCAGAAGGCTAAAGGCACTTAATTAAATGTAGGAATTTACCAGCCATTACCCATCCCAAGTAGACCTTGGGAGTGCATAAGTATGGACTTCATTGTGGGGTTACCTAGGACTCCAACTAGTTTAAATAGTGTGTTTGTAGTGGTAGACAAGTTTAGCAAGATGAGCCACTTCATACCATGCAAAAAAAAACATGATGCCAGCCATATTGCCTAATTTTTCTTCAAAGAAATAGTGAGGATTCATGGCCTACCAATGAGTATTGTTGCAGACAGGGATGTGAAGTTCATGGGGCACTTTTGGAAGAACCTATGGAAGAGACTAGGTGCAAACTTATCTCATGGATATTCCTATCATCCTCAAATGGATGAGAAGGCTAAAGTAATAAATAAATTTATTGGGAACTTGCTTAGATGTCTGACAAATGAATATGGTCAAGGATGGGAGCAAGTTATCCCACAAACAGAATTTGCCTATAATGATAGCACAAATAGGAATATAGGGAAAAGTCCATTTGAGATTGTGTATGGGGCACATCCAAGGGGTGTGATGGAGCTCATAGGCCTCAAAGGATATGAGGGAGTTAGTGGGCATGCTGATGATTTCACACAATCAATGAAGGAAGTTCATGAACAAGTGAAAAAGACCTTAATGGAGTCCAATCAGAAGTTGAAGGCAAAAAGAGATGAGGGAAGAAGAGATTTGTAGTTTGAAGTGGGTGAGTTAGTAATGGTGTTCCTGAATAAGGCAAGACTAAAAAAAGGGATACCTATTAAACTACAAATGACAAGAATTGGATCTTGCAAGATATAGGCTAAGTGTGGGCCCAATGCCTATAAGGTGGAGTTGCCCAAGGAGTTGTCAATCTCTCCAATCTTCAATATGAAGGATTTGATAAAGTATAAGGGCTAGATATGGATGATTTGTAGTATAGTATAGAGGTGCATAAGGATGTGCGAGAGTTCAAGACTCTAGAACAAGTCAAGCCACAAGTGGAAAAGATATTGGATTCAAGAGTAAAGAAGAAGACAAGACACAAAGTCTATATGGAGAATCTAGTGAAGTGGAGACATAAACTAGAGTCAAAAGCCACTTAGATAGCTGAGAGTGACTTCAAGAAGCATGGAATAAGTGAGGAGTTCTTGACACCACATGTACCTTAAATTTCTTGTAGTAGGGGGAGGATGGTGCAGGAGCAACCTAAGGTCTTTAGGAAGATCTTTAGATATTTTGGCTTGTAGGTTGGTTTGGCCAACCATCCTTAAATAAGGAATAATATATAAATTCCCTAGTGTGTTTTAAGGTGTGATTAGTGTTAGGAAAGATTAGGGTTTGTGTGTTGTTGAGTCTTGTTGATTCTAGGGGTCTAGAACCTAGAAGTCAACCAAAAGTCAAAGGGTTGACCAAAGAACCAAAGTGGGAAGATTTTTAATTTTTTAATGTTAGTAAGACATTTAAGGTCTTTTCATAATGTTTGGAACCAATTAGGACCCTCAAAGTTGAGAAAGTGTCATTTTGACAAAAGTTGTCATCACAACTTTTAAAAGTTGTGATGACAACATTTCCTAGATTTTAGGAATCGGCTCTTATGATGCCAAAATCCTAACCAAAGGGTCTATATAGGTGGGATGGAAGTATATAAGTTTATTTCAACCCTAATCTGATGGTTAGATTTTGATATTGTACGGACTAGTGTTTGGAAAGAACCAATTTGCAGTGTAATTAAGCTAGAAAGCCATCATCCATCACTTTTATGGATTGAATAGATTGAATGAAAGCATGGAGAGTGTTTTAAATGTAATTTATTAGTTATTTTTGGAATTATATTAGTTAGTTGTTCTTTCTGGTTAGCTTTTGGTTAATTTCTTGCATTCTGTGAGTTCACTGGCCAATTTTGGTCCAGTCATGTAAAAGATGGCTTTTCTTGGTGTTCCCGTGGTTCAAACTCCATGAAAACTCGGAATAAATTATATCCTTGCATATAATTTGTAGATATGGCTTGTGGATTGTGTGTGTAGGGGAAGCTTGAGAACTTTCAGGCCCTAGGAAAGTACTAGTTATTTTGGCTAGGGTGACTAAGCAGTGCAACAACAATGATGATTGCCAGTTGATTGGTATGTGCCAATTAGTGGTAGTGGAGTGTAGGGGCATGAGTTGCATACCATTTTATGGAAGGAGGAGTTAATAGGATCTCATTAGATTGATGTAAGAAGTTCAAGAAACCAAACTAGCCATCATGCCCTAGAAACCCTTATTTTCAGGGGTTTGTGAAAGTCAATTATACAGACAAGATTGGAATAAGAGACCTAGAAAATATTAAAGGGGAGGAAAAACCCACAAATAATATGAAATTTTTTTCTAGGTGTGTTAAGAGGTTTTAGGATAAAAATCACCTTTTTCAGTGATTAGGAGGGCTTATAGGCCTGAAAAGGCTACAAGGCCTAAAAGACTAGTCATTTGGAACCTGATTGGAAAATGGGAAAAATATTCACAAAATTGGATCCATAGAGGTTGGATTAGACCTAATAGGAGTTAGGTAACCAATACATAAGAAGTTGAAACCATTGGAATGGTAGAGGGGTTAGTGAAACCATGAAGGAGTAAGGGTATGGAGAAGGGTTTATTGAAGAGTTTGAAGTTGGTGGAGAGCTCTTGGTGATTTAGAGGATGAAAGAAGAATCCTATAATTGGGGTAGAGATAGAGACCCTAATGAAGAGTAGGAGAAGTTCTTAGAGAGAGATAGAAGGCTCTAGGAGATGAGCTCCCCATCACTCACTCCTAACAAGGTTATTTGTAGAAGACTCCTAATAGGGTCTGACCCTTAACCAGGTCACTATACTTATTGCATTGTAAAGATCAACTCCTAACAGGGTTGTAAGATCTTCTAATAGGGATTATTATACTCTAGTACAGTTCTTTGTGGGTGCTAATTCCCATCAGGGTTTTTACCTATTTTGGTTTCCCCATAACCAAAATTGTGGTGTTCTATTTTGTGTTATCTTGTTGTATATATGCTCAATGTTATTATGTACTTAATTGGAGAAAATAATTAAAACTAGTAGATAGCTGATTCACTCCCCACCTCTCAATTATCTCTTGGGACTATTCCTACAATTGGTATCAGATCCAAGTGCCTTGGATAGAAAGCTTAACAGCTTAAGGTAGATCATATGGCGTACTTCAGAAGAGAGAGTCCTAAGTTTGATGGAAAAAATTATCTTGACTGGAAGAAAAAAATGATAACACATCTTTAGTGCGTTGGTTGTGAGATCTATGAGGTTTCTACTCATGCAATTGATGTTCCTACCTTGAAAGATCTTGCAGAAGAAGACTCTACTAATAAACAAAATTAGGAAGTATTCACCCAAAATGCAATTGCCAAAGAATCCCTAATCAGTGCCTTATCTGACAGTGAATTGTCTAAGATTAAGAAGGAAGACAAAGCATATTGAATATAGAAATACCTAGAAGACACGTTTGAAGGAGAAATCCAAGCCAAGAATGCGCGTAGAAAGACATGGAAGAAAACATACAACAATTTAGAGATTCTACCTGAAGAAAACAATAGAGCTTATACTTAGAGGATTAATGAAGTAGTCTTAGGAATCAAAAATAATGGTGGACAAATTTCAGAGGAAGATATAATGGAAAAAATAATGACTACATTGACTGTAGATTATGAAAGCAAGATAAACATCTTGGATGAAACCATGCAATTTTCAATGGACTTCAAAATAGAAACCTTGATCAGCAAAATATCAGCATTTGAGATATCAAGATTGAAGACAGAACCTAAAATTGAAACAACTTTCAAAGCCTCAGTCCATGGTGAGAAATCCTTGAGCATCTCTAGTAATCTTGAGAAAGAAGAAGTTGATATAGAACTAGAAGAAATAATTTCTATGATTTATAAGAAAGAAAGGAAAGGTAAAGGAAAATATGAAGGACAACTACCATTCAAATGTTTTTCATTCAACAAAGTTGGCCATTTTGCATTCAAGTGTCCTACGAGAGTCAAGAAGTTCAGATAAGGATAAAAACCAAAATATACTAAGGAATTCTATCATGCTAAAGATGGTGTGACTGATGATGATTTAGGAGAAGATGAAATTGGATTCGTTGAAATTACAGATATGGAAAAAATGATTGATGAAATAGAAATTGAAGATGAAAAGAAAGCACAAGAATTGGCTTTAGTTTCACAAGTAGACATCATAACAGACTGGATCATAGATAGTGGGTGTTCACATCACATGACACGAGATAAAGATAGATTTTTACATCTAGATAAGTACAAAGGTGGCATGGTTAGATTTGGGGATAACACTCCCAAACCTATCATAGGTAGAGGATCTATCACCTTAGATGGAAAGAACAAGACAAATGATGTTCTATATGTTGATGGTTTACATCATAACTTACTAAGTGTTGGACAACTGCTTGATAAAGGATATTAGTTAGAATTCAAAAACAATAGTTGCATTGTTAACAACAAAGAAGGAGACATGATAGCATCAGTTTCAAAGACCAAGGATAATGTTTTACAGATAAACTCCGAAGTAAATTGTTTTGTTGCAAAAGTAGATGATAGTTGGTTATGGCACAAAAGACTTTGTCATATCAATTTTGACAACATAGTAAAGATAAGCAATGTAAAGACAATAAGAGACCTTCCTAGTAATGCAAGACCTGTTGATACTATGTGCAGGGAATGTGTGATGGGAAAGCATGTGAGGAACTCATTCAGAAGCAAATAGAACTCTGTAGAGAACAAATTAGATCTAGTGCATAAATACTTATGTAGACCTACTCAAACAAGATCATACTATGGTGAAAGGTATTTCATTTTGTTTGTTGATGATTTCTCCAGAGTGATGTGGGTTGGTGTTCTTGAAAGATAAATATGAAGCTTTTGATAATTTCAAAATATTCAAAGCTAAAGTTGAAAATGAGTTTGGATTAAAGATAAAATGTTTGAGATCTGATAGAGGAGGAGAATTCATCTCTAATAAGTTTCTTGAGTACTGTGAGGAACATGGGATCAAAAGACAACTAAGTGCACCCAAAAACCCTCAACACAATGGAATTCCAGAAAGAAGAAACAAGATAATACTTGACACAACGTGCACTATCATGATTGAAGGAAAAGTTGTGCACACCTATTGGAGAGATGCAGTCAATAAAACATTCTATACTATCAACATAATTCAACTAAGACCAGGCATAAACAAAAACACCTTATGAACTTTGGTTTGAAAATGTACCTATAGTAAAATACTTTAGAATCTTTGGAAGCAAGTGCTACATCAAGAGAGATGATGGTGTTGGTAAATTTGATGCTAGAAGCAATGAAGGTATTTTTCTTGGTTACTCTACTAAGAGGAAAGATTACAGATGTTTTAATTTAAGGTTGAAGAAATCATTGAAAGTGCACATGTGAAGATTGATGAGAAGTTCATGATTCAAGAGAGATATTATGAATATGCACCTATTATTGAAGATGAACCTAGACCTATCAATAAAGAAATAGTTATTGAAGAAATGTTTGACTATATTGATGTATCATGCAATAAACCTGAACCAATTCAAGAAGAATCACAGATTACAGATGAGAGTGTCACACCTAAAATCTCAAAATACACATCTAGATACCATTCAAAATAAGATATCATTGGAGATCAGAGAAGTAAATTTTTGACAAGATCTAGAGAAAAAGGTTTAACCGTTGATGGAGAGGTATGTTTACTTTCACAAATTGAACCCTTAAGTGTTGAAGATGCGTGTAATGATTCAGATTGGGAAAACGCAATGCAAGAAGAATTAGATCAAATAATTAAGAGTGAAACAAGGTAATTGGTCCATAGATCTTGTGACAAAAATGTGATTGGAACTAAGTGGATATTCAGAAACAAAATGAATGAATATGGTATAGTGATAAGAAAAAAGCAAGATTGGTATGTAAAGGATATGCGAAAAGAGAAGGAATTGACTATTCTGATACATCTGCCCCTGTGAGTAGACTGGAAGCTATAAATTTGTTTTTAGCTTATGCAAAATTCAAGAACTTCAAAGTATATCATATGGATGTCAAGTTAGCATTTCTAAATGGTGACTTGAAGGAAGAATTTTACATAGAGCAGCCTAAAGGATTCAAACTTTCAGACAAACCAGACATGGTATGCAGACTAAAGAAAGCCCTCTATGGACTTAAACAAGCCCCAAGAGCATGGTATGAGAGAATTTATATTTACCTAACAAAGATTGGATTAAAAAAGGGAGCAACAGATTGCAACTTATTCATCAGAGAGACACCTGAAGGATTATTAATTTTTGCTATCTTTGTTGATGGCATTATTTTTGGAGGTAATGACAAGATTAGTGTAGAATTTGCCAAAGAGATGCAGAGAGAATTTGAAATGAGCATGATTGGACCTATAAAATACTTTTTGGGATTAAATGTAAAGTAGATAGATAGAGGTATATTCATAAATCAGTCTAAATATGTGAAGGAGATATTGAAGACATTCAAAATGGAATATTGCAAGCCAATAAGAACTCCTATGATAATAAGAAGCAAGCTTTCTAAAAATGATGACTCCACAGTAGTTGAAAAAATCCTTTACAAGTCCATGATTGGAAAACTCATATATCTCACTCAATCTAGACTAGAAATTTCTAATGTAGTTGGCATTGTTGGGAGATTTGCAGCTGAACCTAAACAGAATCACTTAATGGAAATAAAAAGAATATTCATATATTTAAAGGGAACTATAGACTATGGTTTATGGTATCCTAATTCAAAATATGTAGAACTTCATGTGTACACAGATGCAGATTGGGCATGTTGCATTGATGACACAAAGAGTACCTTAGGAGGAGCAATATTTATTGGAGACAGGTTGGTTACTAGGACAAGCAAGAAGCAGAACTATATTTCTCAGTCAACAACAGAAGCTAAGTATGTAGCAGCTGCATTGAATTGTTCAACAATGGTTTGGATCAAACAGGTGATTAAAGACTTTGGAATTCATATTAATTATCCTATTGTCATTCATTGTGACAACAATAGCACTATTAATATGTCAACGAACCCTGTGATTCATGCAAAGACAAAACACATAGAAATAAAATATCATTTTCTAAGAGAAAAAGTTGCAGAAAGAGAAGTGAATCTGGATTATGTGAGCACCAAAGATCAATTGGAAGACATATTTATGAAACCTTTATCAAAAGATACTTTTGAGTATCTCAGGAAGAAGCTGGGAGTAATTCCCTTTCCTGAGTCTGAATAGAACTCACAAAAAATGCATCAGTCCTTGGTGACTAATGAGTGGTTAACTAATATACTTCTGGAGTAGTACCTATGCTTATTTGTATTTGGCATCCTTTTCCATTGATGTCAAAGGGGGAGTATATAGTAAGAGTGAGCATATACTCTAGGGGAGTATATAGTCATGAAAATAAAAACACGGTCAAAGAAGATGTAGCAGTTAAGAGGAACCTTTGATGAGTATATTGAGAAGATTGTAAAAAGAAAGAAGACACTTTTGGATTGATGGTGTTTTTAATCATATGTTGCCATCAATCTCAAAGGGGGAGATTTTTGGAGATTTTCCTTTGTGCAAATAGTTGATTGTATATTTGTCATTGATGAAAACATATAGTATACAATAGTGTATTGTATTAACTTTTTAGTATGGATATGTTGGAGCCTTGCGCAGTCATTTTTATGTTTTAGACATAGTTATTATACCATGTTCATACACATAGATTCAGAAGTTTAGTTACAGTTGAGTTATATTGATCTATTTACCAGCTACAGTTTTAGAGGATTATTTTTTGAAAGCTGACAGTAATCTTATTGATTCTTTAGTTGCACCTATCTATAGGATATGCATGTTCAGATTCATTTTTAGTTATGAGTCAAAGATGATTAACCAAAGGAACTAAACGTGTTTCATCTGAAGTGTGTCATTTGGGTAATTTTGGTGGAGCTGACTATGTGAAGCGATGCATCTATTCATTTTTAGTTGCGTGGTTTTAATTATGTTGTGTGCTTAGTTTAACCGACAAGATAAGTATTGAAGGGATTCCTACAGCCGACATGATCATATCCTTTGAAGAAGATACATATAGTAGTTCATTTGTGATCACTTAGTGTGAATGAATAAGAAAAGAGAAAAAAATAGAGTAGAATGATAGTTGTTTTGGGACAATAAAGATATTTCATTCATCATATAAAGATGTATGTGAAGAATAAAGAGTGCATATAATTCACTAGAACTGATCAAGGCAGCAGGTCTACTCAAATAGTTCATTATCAGATATAATGTATATCTATTTTACAGAAGGTTGTAGCCTTCATCATTTTAGTAGTGTGCTTTTGGACAGTGTGTCCTCACCCCTAACAGGGTTATTTGTAAAGGATTCCTAATAGGGTCTGACCCTTAACCAAGTCACTGTACTTATTTCATTGTAAAGATAAACTCCTAACAAGGTTGTAAGATCTTCTAACAGGGATTGCTATACTCTAGTATAGTTCTTTGTGGGTGCTAATTTCCACCAGGGTTTTTACCTATTTTGGTTTCCCCATAAACAAAATTGTGGTGTTCTATTATGTGTTATCTTATTGTATATATGCTTAATGTTATTATGTACTTAATTGGAGAAAAGAATTAAAAATAGCAGATAACTGATCTACCCCCCCTCTTAGTTATCTCTTTGGACTATTCCTACACAAACAGATGGAGTTGATACACAAGATTAATGGCTTCATGATATGCCCCCTAGTCAACCTCTCCTACTAGACAAGATCCTTCAAAAAAATGTTCTCAAGAAAACTAGATATAATACTTACCTACAATACTTAGTCAAGTGGAAAGGACTTATAGACATTGATGCCACATGGATGACTGAACAAGATATTCTAAAACATGGCTTGCCTTTGGACCAACTTACCTCAAGTGGGAAATTGGTTTCTCTTTCCCTAGGGGAGTATGGTATAGGAGCCTCAACTCCGTGAAGGCATTCAATCTTAGTAATAACTGAGAGGGGGTGGTGAATCAGTGGCCTCAAAAATATTCCAATAATCAACCCTTAAAACTTAGTACCAAAATATTATACCTCTAGTTATCTTCAATCCTATAAGATGAATGCCATAAAATACTTATATTAATTTACTACTGCTTGGAATGCTTTGTAAAACCTTCTACTGTATGTTTATCGAATAGCAGTCTGTTAAATTACTGAAAGACAATAAATTATCTAGAGTATACTGATCAATCCAATTAAGTTAAGTGTAATGAAAAACACTAAAGTAATGACTCATAAACACATTGACACATGGATTTTAAATGTGGAAACCTTGTTAAGGAAAAAAAAAACTTGGGACCAGTAACCCAAAATTTTGACTCTTCTAAAGTGATCTCAGTGAAGAGCCAACCCTGTTAAAGGTTACAAAAACATTGTTACATGTGACCTTGCTAGAGGATTTAAAAGTTTAGTCTGTCACTTGATATCGGGCATCTCTATGCTACCATCCTTGATCAAACACTCACTTGGCATGTCAGTAGGTATCTGGCATCTCATTCTATCTTCATGATCAAACTTTTTGATACTCCATTAGAAGTATCTCATTATAGAAAGGATCTTTAAATCCCACTCGGTTAAGTGAATTTCTGAATCAATGGTTAAAATGAAACAATATGATCTGTTCACATATACAACTTATACTTGCAGATTTTTACATCTATTGTAATCTCACAAAACTAGTCTAATCAATATAACTTTGTTTATACCTTTGCTCCACTTTGATTCTACTTGGTGATGTTGTGCTCTTTTTCTCAATTTCCGCAAAATTCTTTAGCTCTTTCCTTAGCTTGTTGATTAGTACTATATTAAGTTGCTCTTCATCATTTTATTTTTAGCATCCTCTTTCTTTTTCTCCCCACATCAATTCATAATAAATTGTGTTGTCTCTTTATAGACATGATATCATCGTTGTTAGGTTCTTGATATTCTTGATCTTGGCATGATCCACAATTCTTTCCAATCAGATTTAAAGTAAAACTCTTATTTTATCTTGCTGAGATCTTCTTTGCCAATTGGACAAATCAAATTTAAATCATTTACTTATCTCTGGCTTATCTTGTCGATGAAAATAATGATAACTACCAGTTAACTCTCTATTTAGCTCTGCCAGCTAGATATTTTTTCATTTCTGAACTCAAGTTAATTTTGGTTTAACTCTTTGATAGCGTTAGTCAATACTCCAGTTCTCCTTGGGATTCTCTATCGGTTTACACTATGTTTCTGGCCATCGGGTTTGCTTGTGATTCTTCTCATCGATAATGCTTGTCAATTTTCTTTCTTGCGCATCACTATGACTTTGCTGTCAGTGATCTCTATCCATCGGGTTCCACTAACTGTAGGTGTTTGTAGTCACAATGTGAATGATTGTATTTATGCATTACAGAAAGCTTAATCTTTATCTCTCTAATTCTTTGAAGTCTTTGACACTTTGATTATAACTGATTAGATTATATCAAGTTGACATCAATGACAATATAATCCATTAACTGATTTAATGTCTTGCATTATCCTTCTGTATTTCAGTGATCAACTTAACAACTTCAAACATTCAATCAGTTACATGTCATCAATCTCTCCCTTTGGCATTGATGGCAACATACTACATTATCATACTATACTATCACTAATACAATATGAAATATATAGCTTCATCAAGCTTTCTAATGTAACTATTACAAATGTCTAGCTCTCGGTAAGCTCAAAAAATAGATTAAATTTGATTCATGCAGAGTGGTTGTCTTCAATATTCAATCCCTTCAATGGATAGATGTAGCATCTTCTTCCTCTATTCCGATATGTTCTCTACCTTATTTGTTCCTCTTCTTGATAATCTCTTTTTCCTTTGAAAACATTCTTTCCCTTTGTCTGAACTCTCTCCCTTTGTTACTTCTCTCCCTTAGATGGATATTTCATATGTAATCAATTTCCCTCCCTTAGAATATTGATTAACTCTTCCTCTCTGATTCTCAGGAACTTCTCTTCATGGATAATGATATAATCGCCCCCTTTATCATGTCTTATCTTTTGATAATGAGATCATCTTCTCCCTTTGTATGATAAAGAAGATTTCTCCCTTATGATAATGAGATATTTATCTCCCTTTGAAAACAATTCAAAACAAAAATAATTCTCTTTATCTTATCATATATATCATGTTTTATCCCTTTGCATAATATACTCCTTGAATTTCCCTATCCATCAGCAATACAGTGTCCAATTTTTGGTGCAAATATGTACCTTGTAATGTATAGATGTATCTATTGCTTTTCATCTCAGTGTTTGCATCAACATGACTGATCTTCATGTTTGGTATAGGCTAATGCAACCTCCTAGTCAGATTACTGACTGATAGACAAGGGTTGAACCCCTAGTTTCTGTCTCAGGTACTCAAAAGTATCCTTTGGTAATGGATTAGTGAATATATCAGCTAACTGTTCCTTTGATTGAACATATTCTAGTGTCACTTCTTTTTCTTGCACTTGTTCTCTCAGATAGTGATGCTTGATATAAATATGATTAGTCTAGGCATGCATGAATGGATTCTTAGAAATGCTTATTGCCCTAGTATTATCACAATAGATAATTACTAGTTCAAGGATCTTCATATGCATACCTTCTACTAATTTTTTGATCAATGCAATATCAGAGAAATTTTCAGCAGCAACCACATACTCTTCTTCTGTAGTAGACTGAGAGATGCATCCTTGCTTCTTGCTTATCCATGTGAAAAGTCTGTCACCCATGAAGAATGCTCCTCCAGTTGTGCTCTTTTGGTCATCAATGTTTCTAGCCCAATCAACATCTATATAGACTTGTAGCTCAAATATTCCTTCTCTCTTGTACCATAAGCCATAGTCCTCGGTGTTCTTCAGATATCTCAAAATTCTTTTGACAATAGTCATATGTGATTCTTTGGGATTAGAAGAGAATCTTGCAACTATCCCCACTGCATGTGCTATATCTAGTCTGGTGTGAATAACATACATCAATTTTCCAATCATTGATCTATATAAGGTTTGGTTTAAACCTAATTTTTCTTGTCTTCTTTTGTCAGCTTGCATCCAATAGCCATAGGTGTTCCAACTAGTTTGGAATCTTCCATCTTGAATATCTTTAGCACTTCCTTGGTGTATTTGGACTGAGTGATGTAATAATTTTGGACCAAGAAATAATTTTATCATTCCAAACATAGACATTTCAAATTCCTTACTCATTTCATTAGCAAAGGATTTACATAACAATTCATTTACCCCAAAAATGATATCATCAACAATAATTTCAGCAATCACAATATTACCATCGGTATCTTCTTTTAAGTAGAGATTTCTATTTTCACTTGTTCTAACAAATTTTATGCTAATGAGATATGAGTGAAGTATTTCATACTAGGATCTTGGTGCTTGTTTCAATCCATACAATTCTTTATGTAGTCTACATACCATGTTTCTCTTGTCTTTATCAACAAACCCTTCTGGTTGTTTAATGTATACCTCTTCTTCCAATATTCCATTTAGGAATGCAGATTTGACATCCATTTGGTATACCTTGAATCCTTTAAATGCAGCATAAGAAAGTAAGATTCTAACTCCTTCTAGTCTAGCTACAGGTGCAAAGGTTTCTCCGTAATCAATACCTTCTTCTTGTACATATCCCTTGCATACTAATCTTGCTTTGTTTCTAGTGACTTCTCCATTCTCATTCAGCTTGTTTTTGAATATCCATTTGGTACCGATGACATTCTTATCATCTGGTCTTGGTACTAGTCTCCATGTATTGTTCATCTCAATCTGTTCTATTTATTCATTCATAGAACTGACCCATTTTTTATTCTCAAGTGCATTGTTAAAAAATTTAGGCTCAAAATCACAAAGTAAACATCTGGTGTTAAGTGACTTACTTCTTTTTCTTGTTCCTACCTTCTTGTCTCCTATGGTTTGATTCTTTGGATGATGTCTTCTGACATACTTGGCAAGTTTCAGTTTAGATCTGTGCTCATCATTCAGGTTATCTTCTTCACCTTCATTTTCATCTCCATTGTTTGGAACATCATCTTGAGTATTATCCTGATCGTCAGTAATTACAACCTAATGCTCAGGTGCAATTTTTTGATGCTCAGGAGTGACACAGTGTTTCTCAGGTAGAGTGTTAGGTTCTTTATAAACAAACCTATTGTAGATGACTTATTAAGACATTTATAAGCATTGCATTTGGTTGAATACCCTAGGAAGATACCTTCTTCACTTTTGTAGTCAAGTTTTCCATTTCTATCATCCTTCAATATATAACATTGACTACCAAAGATTCTAAAGTAACTTACATTGGGTGTATGACCATACCAAAGCTCATATGGTGTCTTCTTTGTGTCCTTCTTCAATTGTAATCTATTTAGTGTATAGACAATAGTACTGATAGGTTCCCTCTAGAATGTTTTAGTGATTCTTTTCTCAATCATCAATGTTCTTGCATAGTCAACAATTGATCTGTTTCTCCTCTCAACAATTCCATTTTGTGTTGGTGTCCTTGGTGAAAAAATGTATCTTTTAATTCCATGCTCATTGCAATTGTCAGTGAATTCTTCTGAAGTAAATTCCCCTACTCTATCTGACCTTAAGCATTTCAGCTTCTTTTCACTTTGTTTTTCTACCATTGCTTTATACCATTTAAACATCTTCAATGCTTCTGATTTATCTTTTAAAAACATGACTGTCATGATTCTAGAAAAATCATCAACAAAGAGAATAAAATACCTATCTCCATAGTAGCTCTTTGTTCTTATGGGTCTACATAGATCTGTATGGACTAATTCTAGAATTGGAGTAGATGTATGGGTTTTGCTCTTGAAACTAGACTTTGATGAAGGGTGCTCCCCTTAATGCCACAAACACATAACAGAAATAGAGAGGAACAAAAACAATTTGCAAGAAAAGAAATTTGGCTTCTTATTGGCTTCACAAATGTGGAATTACAAACTTCAGAATTATAATATCAAAAGCCACATGGGCATCCCTTACAATAATCTGTAGGGCAAAGCCTCAAATTATTACCCAGATCTACCCAGAACTTCCCTAGACAACACTACGGGCCTTCTTTATATTGGCAATTTCCACCACCCGAGAAGGTTCCAGAAATCTAGCCATTAAGGCCGATTGCCCTTAGCATTTAATTATTTTTCACTTTTATTACACAAGGGTCGGCTTTAAATATTTACAAAACATGAGATTAGGTAGCCAAACTTCTGGAAGCCACAACTTTTGAACCGTAGCTTTGATTGGCTATTATAACCACTTTCCAGAAAGGGGAGATCGTGATCTACAGTACCTAACTAGCAAAGTGCAAGTCAGATCGGGGTTTGACCTTGATCCAGAGCCTCTAAGGTCCTAAAAATTGAGCTCAAAGGTTTTGCACCCTAAAATCTCAACAGTAAATCCTTAATAACTTCACCAATACAGATGATTTGGCAATGAAATTCAACTGGCATTCTTATATGACTAAGATGAACCTTCACCTAGAAAATTAGAACATTCTGAGTTCAAACATCCAACTTACTAAAAATAGTAAGTTTCCAAAAATAGCAGCTTTGTACAAAATAGCCCTTATTGAACAGAAAAACACATATTTTTTGGGTGATGCAAGATTGCCCTTACACCCAGGATGCTCCTGCATTAGACACACGGGGTAATTTGAGAAGTGACCCTGTCACATCTCAGGTGTGTAGAGGAAAACCAAGATGGTTAACCTCCTCCCTTGTCAGCCATGATGAATTTTCAAAAGGTCATCCTTTTGACTTGACCAGATACTCTTCATATGTCCTGTTCCTTGTGCTTCTACCAACATGACTACCTAGTATGTCTTCAATCTCCTTGGTATCTGAACTACTTGCTAGAATAATCCACTGTGCCGCTGTGATCTCATCTTCAAAACCTCCTTCATGATACTTTTTTCAAATCTGAAATGTTAAACACTGGTGAAATATTCAGCTCACTAGGAAATTCTACCTCATATGCATTTCCTGAATCATGCTTCTTCAGTATCTTACATGGTCCAAACTTCTTCATTTTCAGCTTGTT
>MU226104.1:3131461-3147526 GCA_018584345.1 Thuja plicata
TCTTGTGATCTTTTTCTTGAGCTGTTAAACTCCCTTTCTAAGCTCACAAGCTCTGATACCAATTTCTAGAAATAAATGAGAGGGGGGTGGGGGGTGAATCATTGTCCTCAGAAATATTCCAATAATCAACCCTTAAAACTTAGTACCACAATATTATACCTCTAGTTATCTTGAGTCCTATAAGATGATTGCCTCCAAATACTTATATTAATTTACTACTGCTCAAAATGCTTTGTAAAACCTTCTACTTTATGTTTACCGAATAGTAGTCTATTAATTTATCGAAAGATAGTAAATTATCTAAAGTATAACGATCAATCCAATTAAGTTAAGTGTAATAAAAAACACTAAAGTAATGACTCACAAACACATTGACACATGGATTTTTAATGTGGAAACCCTACTAAGGGAAAAAACCACTTGGGACTGGTAACCCAAAATGTTTACTCTTCTAAAGTGAGCCAGGTGAAGAGCCAACCCTGTTAAAGGTTACAAACATGTTGTTAGGTGTGACCTTATTAGAGGATTTAAAAGTTTAGGCTGTCACTTGATATAGGGCATCTCTATGCTACCATCATTGACCAAACACTCACTTGGCCTGTCTATAGGTATCTGGCATCTCATGCTATCTTCATGATAAAACTTTTTGATACTTCATTGGATGTATCTCAATATACAAAGGATCTTTAAATCTCACTCGGTTAAGAGACTTTCTAAATCAATGGTTAAACTGAAACAATATGATCTATTCACATATACAACTTATACTTGCATATTTTGAAATCTATTGTAATCTCACAAAACTATTATGATCAATATAACTTTTTTTACACCTTTTCTCCAGTTTGATTCTACTCGATGATGTTGTGCTCTATTGCTCGGTGTCCGTAGAATTCTTTAGCTCTTTCCTCAGCTTGTTGATCAATACTATATGAAGTTACTCTTCATCAGTCTCTCTTTAGCATCCTTTTAATTTCTTTTTCTCCCCACACCAATTCATAATGAATTTTGTTGTCTCTTTATAGAAATTATATCACCGTTGTTAGGTTCTTGATCTTCTTGATCTTGGCGTGATCCACAATTCTTGCTGATTAGATTTAAAGAAAAACTCTTTTTTTTATCTTACTGAGATCTTCTTTTCCAACTGGACAAATCAAATTTAAATCATTTACTTATCTCTGGCTTATCTTGTCGATGAAAACAATGATAACTACCAGTTAAATCTATATTTAGCTCTGCCAACTAGATATTTTGTCATTTCTAAACTCAAGTTAATTTTGGTTTAACTCTTTGATAGTGTCAGTCAACACTCCAGTTCTCCTCAGGCTTCTCCGCTAGTTTACACTATGTTTCTGGCCGTCAGGTTTGCTTGTGATTTTGCTCATCAATTTTCTTGCTCGAGCATCACTGTGACTTGGATGTCAGCGATCTCTATCCGTCAGCTTCCACTAACCATCAATTTTTGTAGTCACAATGTGAATGCTTGTCTTTTATGCATTACAAAAAGCCTAATCTTTATCTCTCTGATTCTCTGAAGTCTTCGACACTTTGAATATAACCGATTATATTATATCAAGTTGAAATCAATGACAATATAATCCATTAACTAATTTAATGTCTTGCATTGTCCTTCTGCATTTTGGTGATCAACTTAACATCTTCAAATTTTCAATCAGTTACATGTCATCATCCAACACATGTCTTAGATCATTAGGACTTCTCAATTTTGTAATAAGATCCAATTATAAGACCTAGTACCAAGATTTGGTGTCTATAAACCACTTGGTCAACTATGGTCAAAGGATCATGAAATATTCAAATTTATGTTGTTTAGGTATTTTTTTTATGTTTCCTAGATGGTTTGGGCCATTTGGGACCCCTATTAATGTGAGAAAACAAAAATTTCTCATTAAGAGCAAGAAATGCAAAAATGCAACATTTGCAGAAAAAGTTGCATAACAACTTTTAGGCAAGATAATGACTTTTGAAATGTTAGTTGTGAAAAATACTCGCAATGGATCCATGTCTTAAATGTAGTTGTAACCTTTGGGGGAACTTCTCAAATATCCCTTACAAGTGGGCGTAGGAGTATTAAATGTAATTTTGAAAATAAAAACAATAAAATTAACCTCCTTTTTTCCTACAAATAGTGACTTTTCTAGTTCTGTACAGATTGATCAGAGAGGGAGACCAATGAGGATTTAAATTTAAACAAATTATCTTTCATTTGGGACCATTATGAGCCTTTGAGGGGTTGTGTATCAAAAGTTACAACGGTTTTTGTAGAAACTGTCTATAAACAATAGTTACCTAGGGTTTCCTTAAACAAATGCCTCTACCTCTTCATTTTACTGGTGGAAAAATATAAAATTTGGTGAAATGGGAGGTATGAATGTACACTTAGAGATTTTAGAAACATTTTGCAGGTTGGTGGCCATAGACAAGAGTTTTGAGAAAATTTTGGTTGACATCTCTATGTGGCAACCAGTGAATAAAATGTATAATTGAAGATAGAGGCATGATGGGGTTTAACTAGTCATCCAAAATGAGGATTTGGTGTATTTTTAATATGGGAACCATCTCTAAACAATGGTTCATGTCTTCTCCCCATTAGAAGGGTACTTCCTTTATTATATTTTCCTAATTAGGGTAATTAGGGCTGTCAAACCAGTGAGTGTTTAGGCACTAAATCTTGGATTCACAAGCTCTAGCTTAGGGTGAAAGTGTATCTTTATAGAGGGTGTTTGAAACTTCCTTTTTTTTTGTTAGTCCTTTTGTAAGTTAAGAATTCATGGTCAGAAAACTACTTGCATAGGGCTATAAGGAATTAGGGTGCCTAAAGAAGGAAGTGTCTTAAGTAGAGGTCTAGAGAAGATTCTAATTATGGAATTGTGCCATTTTGGTCCTATTCAAGGCCTATACAAGTTGGTTCAAGCCCACTAAAAATTTTCTTATCACCTCTTGTATTTCATCATTTCATTGTGTACCTGCATAGGGTAGATGGTGTGATTCTCCCAATCAAGCCAAGTAACAAGTTGTGTCTGTTACCTTAGTTCATTTGAGATGAAGTATCAAATAAAACAAGTTGATTTCTAAGGTTTGGATCCTATGGTCAATATTATCTCATAGAGAGTTAAGGAGATCAGCCCGTAGGATAGTGTGAAGCATAAGTTCTGTAGTATCAAATATATAGAGCCTTTACAACTTAAAGTTAGCTAGATCAATTAAATTTTCCAAGAATAAGAAAAAATAATACCATAATATAGGTCAGGACCCAAATCATAAAGATATTAATTCCAAGATGTATAAATTACACGTGATCCAAGAGAGATGTCGACCAAAAATCCATAAACCCAAGAATATGAGTCACCAAGCTTCGTCGACCGAGAAATTTATTTATAAGATCAGAAAACCTCAACTGACTGTAAGAACATGAAGACCATTCTAAACTGACCAAAAATATTTAATATCTCCATAGAGAAGTATCTAAATCACGTACAAACCAACTAATAGGTAAAATATGATGTCCTAAACTAACCGTCAAGTTCGCAACATTAAATTATCTAAAACCAAGGAACAAAACAATAAACACAGAATTGCTAACTGAAACAAAACTAAGAACAAACTGAAAGGGAAATAATTTGTGGTGATGCAAGATTTCCAATTACCCAAGGATGCATTTACATCAGACACCCCTGGTGAGAAGAAAATGTTCCATAAGATAAACTTATGACTATTTGATAGCATGTGGGACATAACTTGCAAGCTCATTCTTGATCCAAATATCTTCTTTGTCTGCAAATTTCTGTCTCTACAATTCTATGACATCTTCTATAAGATGCATCAACTTACTTTTCTATACACTTTATCTATTATATCTCAGATCTGTACAAGATTAATTAAAGCTTCCTCCTTTATTTCACACAAGTATATTAACTTTGCTACAAGCCTTTATTTGATAAAAACCAAGGTCTTCTTCTACTTCACTTTACCCTTCTTACAGTCTAATATCAGCTTGTTCTCTAGCATGCTTTCATGATCCTTCTTATGATCCTTACCAACCTCTGTATTCTGCTTCTCTGAGTAGTAACTCTCCACAATGATCAGATTCCTTGCACTTCTACCCTTTGCCTCCTTCAAGGGAACCACAATAAACTTCTATCCATCCATCTCTATAGTGACCAAATTTATTCTACAATCATGAATATATCCCCTATCAAATTTCCAAGGTCTTCGCAATAGAACATGAGAAGCACTCATAGATACCACATCACATAACACCTCATCTCTATAAGGTCCAATGTTAAAGTTGATCAAATATATTTATTTCAAGTCCACCATGTGATCATCTAAAAATTAACTTATCCCATAAGGACAAGGATGTTTAAACCTCTTTAATCCAAGATTTTTCACCATCTCTTCTGATAACAAATTATCATTACTACCACTATCCATAACAACTTTACAACATTTACCTCTTAATTTGAAAACAACCCTAAAAAAATTCTTCCTTTGTATAGGTTCAACTTCTTTATCACTGAACATGATTCTCCTAAGTATAAGAGATTATCCTATCTCAGGTTCTTCAATACCTTCCTCAAGTTGATAAGTAGTCTAATCCTCATGTTCCACAAGATTATGTCTACCCAAGTTCTTACTAGATCCTTTAGAACATTGAAAAGATCTATGTCCTATGCCACCACATTTGAAACAAGTACTTTTTAATTACTTTCTACTATTCCCTCCTAAGTATCCTCTGATTAGGTTCTAACTTAATAGTTTTCTTCTCTTTTCCATTTCTACTTTCTTTCTTCTCCTTTACTCTACTATTACCCTATCTTCTCTTTAACTTATATTCTACCCTCAATGCATATTGATAAGAATCCCCCACTGTAGAAATCCTCAACATACTCACTTCATCCTGAATATTAAATTTTAGAACATTAATATATCTAGCCACCTTCTCCTTAGATACCTCTCATTGTCCAAATCTGATTTTCATCTTATAGAACTCTTTGGTGTATTCCTTTACACTCATGTCCTTCTATTTCAAGTTATGCAATTTAGTAAAAAATTCTAATTCATAATTCTCATGAATGAATTTATCCTTCAGTCTAGCTGTAATACCCACTCATATTTTGCTTTCAGTTTTAATGTCATACTCTTTTAGGAAATTATTTCAATTGATTGGCCAAATTCTTTTAGGATACATTTCATGTGAGCTATTATTATTTCATTTGATGGTGATTCTTGATTATGATGTTATGGATTTATCATATGCATAGATAGATGTGATGATATTATCATGATGATTATTACATGTTGATTTCTGATTAGGATGTACTTACCCCATACTTGCATGTTTATGGTCATTTTATATGTTGATGTACTTTTGATGTGTAATTGTGGTAGAGGACAGAGACGTAGTTACTTTCTTTGCAAGATCTACACGTTCGACTGATCCCTATCATTGTTTGCGATATTGTATTATATATATATATGTGTGCTCTTTTGATGACAAGATTGCAGGTACATGGCATCATCTTCCCTGAATTGGTAGGAGTGAGCGTGCCCATATATTCATCTCAATAGTAAAGAGGGGAGGTAACATACATATCTGAAACCCTAACCTAAGCCTGATCATCGTAATGTTGGATGAGTTTTAGTTTGTTTACCCTATCCGGATTTGTCTAGTTGACAGGAATTTGAATATCCCTTCCTTGAGTATGGTTGTTTTTGCTTGTGTTTGCTTTCAGGTGATTTATTGGGTTATTGAGTGATTTTTTATTTTTTATGATTTAATGGATTATAGTTGAATTAAAATATTTAATTATATCATATGTTTATTTGAGATAATTAATTAAATTCAAATATTTGAATATTTTGATTTAATTAAGTATTTAATTGAAAATTAAAGTAAATATGCTTTTATGATTAATTAAATGATTAAATATTGAGTTGCATGTATTATTGTGATATAAATATTTAATTTATTTAATTTAATATTTTATTAATTACATGTGCATGAATGTGTTGAAAAAGTATTTTCAAATTCAAAAATCTCAACTAGATATTAGGAGTCAAAGTTGAGTTGTGGAATAAAAGATATTTTTAATTATTTAATCATGAATTTCTTTCAATTTCAAGTTGAGTCTTTTTAGGGATTGACTTGGGAGTTGTCATGAGGGTTTGCATAATTTGGGGAATTTGATTCTCTTTAGGAGAATTCTCCTCTCATTCTCTCATAACAGATTTTTGCGTGAAGACATTTTTGGAGAGCTTTTGGTGTTCTTGGATTTTTGGAGAATTGGGGGTTTTTGTGGTTGCTTGTTGGATTGGAGATTGTGTGACTTCTTGGTTTGCATGTGCTTGGATCTTTGTGGTTTCCAGATTTGTGGTTGATTCTTCCTTGGAGGTTTTCAATATTTCTATCATCTTCAAGGGAACATTTCCTCAATTTCTTATATTGTAATCAAGGTATGTTTTGTGCTCCTTATATTGTTTCAATTTTTACAATTCTGAGGTTTTTAGTGTTTGAATAGATGCATGATTAATCTTTTGGTATCTAGGTGGTTTAATAGTATTTCTGTATTTTTGGGTATCTATAAAACCCTTGGATCTAAATTTCTTATGTTTTATTTAGACTTGGCATGGTAGTGTTATGCTGGCAAACTTTCATAGGAAAATTCAACATAGAACTCCTAAAAAATAATAAATTAATTTGCATTATAGTCTAAACTATAGAGGAGGAAAAAAAAAATCATACCTTTGAAATTATTGCTTGTAAAAATTAATTATTTGGGAAAAAGTAACTCCTTGGAAAAATACAGTCCAATGAAAAAAAAAAAAAACTTCACCAGTAAAAAAAATATTAAAGCCTAGAAAAAGATGAGATTAGAATGAGACAAAAAAAATCTCTTTCTCATTCTTGTTCCGTTTTCGGAAATTGTTTTAAAAAAATAAATATAAAATCTTCTCTTTTGAAAAGATGAAATTGAAATTTGTTAGAAAAAAAATTATAAATAAATAAAAAGTGGTGTCGCAATAGTTTTGTTTTGTTTTAAAAAAAACTATTAAAAAAAATTTGCATATGATAAAGGGGGGGCGGTGGGCTCCACCTACCTACCCCACCCTGCAGCCGGTTGCGTTCGCAGTTCGGATTGCTAGCAGCCGGGTTACCTTACAGTACCTAGAATGCTACGACAACCTACAGGCGCTGTATTACATGAGGGGGGGGGGGGGCGTGGGGGACCCGCTCCCCCCAAAAAAACTTATAAAGTTGTTTAGTAATTAAAACAAAATTTCGTTATGCCATTTAATTTCAGTTTTACTAAATATTGTTAATTTATTATTTAATTAAATTTCATTTAGTATAAGTTTTAATTAATTTATATTTAATTTATATTAAGAGTAGTTTTTATTATATTTAATTTATAATATGTCTAATCTATATTTATATTTAATTTAATTTTTATACATGTTTAATTTAAATTATATTTAATCTGTAATATAATTAATTTATAATATGTTTATTTGGTTTTTTTAGTGTTATTTGAATTAGTTTATTTAATACTATTTAAATATGATTTATTTAGTGTTAATTAAATGTAATTTAATTAAGGTTATTGAAATTCACAAATGAACTATTTCTTTAAGGTGGATCGATTTTATCATTCTTTAGTTAATGGTTATTATAGGGAACTTATTATAGTTTTTTTTTTAAAAACTGATAGAAGGAAACGTAGAATCAATTTGAGATTAAACTTAACATAATCCTTTATATGATTATTGCACTATTATTGTGAAAATTGTTTATATCATCTTGATTGTTATGTATGATGAATTTTTTATGTCTTCTTCATAGCGTAAACAATGTTCCTTTCCTAATTTGTTGTTTTTATATGCATTAGGTGTCTAGGTTTCTAGATTGCCTAGAATGTATAGAGAGGCTTGGGGAGTGTTTTTCCTTTTTGTTTATGATATGGCATGCGTGTTTCATGTAATTACCCTAAACTAACCATGTAACCCTTTCGATTATATTTTCTGAATGTGTACCTCTATGTGACCGTTCCTGTTATGTATGGATACTGGATTGGGTATACTTGGGTTTTGACCTATGCTAGATCTTTGTAGGATCTATGAGCCTAGGGTAGGTTACCTATATGTGTAGTAGGGGATGGCTTGCAATAAGTTCTGTGTTCATAAGTGACTACTTGGATTGCTTATTGTAAGTATACTTAATAAGTGATAACTAAATGCATAACAAAGAGATCTTAAAATGAACTAATAAGATGTGTCCTCACCCATGCTTGAGTGATAGTATAGACTAAGATGGAGATGAGAAGATGGTAGTCACCTTGAGGGGTACCTAGCATAGTTAGAGGCCTTGTCAATTTGAGAGGTCATTGGAACCATGTATGGTCACATAAGTGTCGGAATCCATAGGGATTGCTAGGACAAAACTTAAGGGTTAGACGTACATGATGACACCTTCCTTTAAATAGTATAGATTTCCTACGTATGTCAGTTGCCTCTAGATTAGTGAGTCTTACTTTTCATGATGTATAGTACACCTAGATTAGAGAGCTATCAAGATCCCTTGCTTAGTGGTTACTTCCTTGTTTGGTTTTGGATATTTGAGTGGGGTCTATTGTTATCTCCTCAGCACGGTGGGGTGGTAGTGATTCTTTACCCATTGAGATTTGACGTCCTTGTACCAGGTGGTTGATGGTTCTTTGCAGATGAGCTCTTATGTTTCTTCATTATTGATTATGTACTTTCATTATTGTAAATATTGTATTAGAGTATCACATGTGATACCTAATCTGGATATTGTATATTAAATAGATTAGAGTGATTACCACATACCCTGTGACATGTGCAGTGGATGTGAGTTTATGGTGGTTTCATGGTTATCCTTGAGGTTTGTAATTATATTTTTGTAAGTTGTTTTTGTTATATCTATTCAATTGGAATCTTTTGTTATGTTGTTTAGTTGTGTTTTACTTTAAGTAATTCAATTTCATGGAACCCTTGAGTCATGTAATCTATGTGAGTGTATGACATGTGTATAAATGGTATTTTCTTTTGCATTAATGTATGTCTCTTTATGTAAACTTTAATGAAAAAAAATTATTCAGCAAACATAGTATCATGTTATAGGTTAATATCTCTTGGGTTCCTTGGAGGGGCATTACATTTGGTATCAGAACCCTAGTTTCTACACTAGGAACTCTGGTAATTGTACACTCATTAGGTTGTGTCTAGATTGAACTTAAAACTAAAACACAGACATACAACACATTTTTATTTTAGATTATTGCTTTATGGTTATTTTTATTCTTTAGTTTATTATTCGATCTATGTGGTGAGTTTGTATCTATCTCTATTTGTTTCAGGAATCTTGCGTAAAATAAGAGCCACTAGAGGCCGTGGTAGAGGTGGGTCTAGTTCCCATGGGAGAGGTAGGCATTCTAGCCCCTCCATGAGTAATAGGAAGGAGGTTAGTTAACATCAGGACATAGATGATCAGAGGAGAGAGAGTCAGGATGAGTCTGAGGGATTGGATACTATTGGGAAGTTTACAATCAGGGTGTATATGACTAATTTTGTGTTTTCATTATGGCAACAAAGTCATATGAAGTTTTGTCAAGTAAACTTGGAAGATAAAATTGGCTAAGTATAGAAGACAAAATATAACAGAAGTGCACATGCGTACGATTGAATTAGACTATGCGCCTCCATACTTAAGCTTTATGATATTTCAATAAGCTTAGTCTATACACACATGGTACGGTATGATAGTATGGAGAAGTTACAACAAGATTAAGTGTCACTAGCAGTTCAAAAAATAGAGTATGAAGCCAACATCAGATTTTGGATTAGTATATAATATTTTATTTTGTAAAGGCCATGTGCCTATTGTAATATGATTATAATTATGTCTCTAACACTCATGTAAACACACTTAAGCTGAATTGTTTGGAATCATTGTGTATGTTGTTTTTGGACCGACTAAGATCTTATTTTTGGTCGTGTCTATTCAGCATGTATATATACTTAAACATGCACTTTTGTAATAGAAAAAGTCAAAAATAAGTAGAGAGTATAACTAGAAGATCAATATGAGAAAATTAGTATGAAGTAGAAGTCTTCAAGAGATTAAAGTATCAGTGCATAAAAGGAACTGATCATACAACAGTGTCATTACAACAGTTCATCTTTTGATATAGTATATATCTATTACCTGAAGGTTGTATCCTTCATCCTATCAGGCAGTGAGCTCTGGCAGTGAGCCATTCACCTTTAACAGGGTTTTTTAAAGAATCCTAACAGGGTCATTGTACTTTCATTATAAATATTGCTCCTAATAGGGCAAAGGAAATCTAACAAGTTCATTAGACTAGTACAATCATTTGTGGGTACTAATTCCCACCAGGGTTTTCCTCTGATCAAGGTTTCCCCATAATCATATATTTTCATATGTGTTATTGTGTTATGCTTCATTTTTTATCTATTTGATTTAAGTTTCAAGTTGCTAAAATAAAGGTAAGAAGACAAACACTGATTCACCCCCCCTCTCTCACTGTTTCTAACAATTGGTATCAGAGCTCTGGTCCTCTGAAAGAAAGTTTAACCACTTAAGGAGATCATGGATTCAACAATAGAGAAACGTCTAAAAAATAATCTTTAAGTAGCCCTTGATGATCTTGACAAATCTGAAAAATAAAATGAAGAACTTAAACTAAAAGTTGATAACTCCCAAATGCTTATCAAAAAGTTAAGAAAAGATCTGAAAGATTTCTCTACAAATGATTTGGGAAAAATGGTCAAAAATCTGAATGAAGAGAACATGTATTTGAAGGACAAGATTGAAGATCTAAATGAACAACTTACAGATAGCCTAACAGCTATTGAAGAAAAGACCAAAGAAAGTAAACAATTAGATTTAGAACTTATTCAAGCAAATATGAAGATCTTGGAGTTGGAAAACATCAAGAAAAAGATAGAATTTGAACTAACAGAAGCAAAAGATAAAATTGAGAAATTTCACACAAGTTCTGATCTAATTCAATAACAACTTTATGTACAAGTTAGTTAACCAAACTTGTTATTCCTGTAACAAACATGGACACCTGGAAAGAGATTGTAAAGAGGTAAGACCTTTCAATGGTTATTGTTATTCTTGTAATAAATTTGGACACAGGGCTATACATTGCAGAACAAGTAAAAGAAATTAGTCACAATAGAACCAAAGAAATATGACTCAATACAATCAAATAAATCAACCTCAAAGAAACTATCAGAACATTACATGTCAGATATGTAATTATAATGGACACACAGCCAAGAAGTGAAACATGATAAAAAATATCAATAGACCTCCAATCATTTGTCACTCATGTAACAAAGTAGGACATATCTCAAGGTTTTACAGGTTTAGAACACAAAAACAAGAAAATCCTAAAGGATCACTATATGAGGAATCTGGTGAAGTCAAGTTTGTAAAATCTACAGAAGATTTAGGTAAAATATGGGTTGAAGTAAAGAAAGATGATGATGTTAACAAGGTAGTAGATGCATCCATAGTGGATGCAACTTCTACTTCTGGTTAGGTGACCTTCATGGTCTTAAGGGGACCTACTCTAGCTCTAAACCCCTGGATGGCTAGTATACTCACCTCTAAGTATGAGCCTATGTATTCATATAACTGATGATGAATTGAGGAAGTATGCATGGACGCATAGGTTATACTTTGACAAGAACAAAGATTGAAATTCTCAGTATAAAATGCATTATCAAATCAAGCATTAAATGTAGAAACTCTTTATAAGTCAGTGAAAGATCTTTTATCTTCACTTTTACATTTGAGATCAAAGTTGTTGAAGAGCATAGGAGAATTTGGCATCAAAGTATCAAAAGATAATTGTTGGTTGGTTAGCAAGGTGAATCAAAGTTGAAATGGAACCCTAGCAGATGTGTTGTTTCAAAATCTCTGTAAAACCCTACTTAAGCAAGTTACAAGTAAGTTATGGCTACTCCTATAGTATTTGACAGCTCTAAGAAAAAGAGATATGTGTTTAAGAAGCATCCATTCAAGTCTGTGCTAGATGATGTAGAAGGGGCATTCTCCAAGACTCTGCTAGGAGTCATGCATGTAGAGGACATACGTGCTTATATTTACTATAAGAAGGAGTCTATTGGAGACAATAACATAACCATGCTCATGGTATCAATGATTAAACCAGATTACTCATTGAAGGATGAATACACACATCTCACTAATAACCCTATTTTTGAGTATGCAAATGCGCATGAGTTCTATGAACTAGAATGGGTTAAAATTTTACTCAGTAGGATTCATGATGATCTGTATTGGATTGGTGAAGTTCCTATCCACATTACTGTTAACCTCATTCATGAGATGACTGGACTCTCCAAGGCTGGACATGTTCTTCCTACTAGAAAGGATGTAAAGAAACATGTTAAGCAGGCTTGCTTATCTAGAAGTGATAGGTGTGGATGACTGTTGATCCCATTATGGAAGAAGACATCAAACTCCTCACCATGATACTTGGTTATAAGTTTCAGCATGCAAGTAGACTAAACAGTGTATCCTCAGCTACAATTTTGGCAGCAATAAGGATGGCAAGAGATAACACACAGTGTAATCTCTATGATATATTGCGTGCACAGCTAATTGAGAACATTAGAGCCATCAAGCATGACAAGAGAAAAATATTCAGATTTGGCTCTTTGATTATCTACCTATAATTCCACATTGTTGGTAAAGTCTCTAATCTTTACCTAGATAGTAGCAAACCTACTATGTCACAAATTTCATTAAAATCTACATCAGAGAGTAGTGTAAAGGACACTATGGATATGGAGATAAAGACATTTAGGATCAAGATGCAGAAAAGGTTCAGAATACCAGAAAAGATAGTTGAAAAGTACAAGGACACCATATGCTTCATGGTGGAGAATGATTGTACTTGCATGGAAGTAGTTGAGCCAAGAACCAAATGGATCCACCCACTTGGTTATGAAGTTGAAGAACATGTATTGGAAGGATATGCACAAGTTCTTTTGTCTTCGCCTAAAGATCCAAAAGAGCCTAGATGGGGCACATACAAAGAGAAGATAAATCAAGTTGATTCTATCTTATACAATGATGAAAATAAGAGGAAGGAATCAAGGATAACATCTAACATCCTAAAAGTTCATGGGATCACACAAGAGGACCTAGATAAAGCTAGGGAAGCTAAGATTGCAAGAGATCTTAAACAAACACCTGCAGAAGTCAAGATAGAGAAATTAGATGATATCCACCTGAAGAAAAACAATAAGTCTAATGAAGGTACATGTATGCCCTCAACTACTATTGACTTGGAATCCTCTCCACCTTCAGTACCAAGAAAATTGACTAGAAGAAGGAAGCAAGTTCCCAAAGGTCACCCATCTTCAAGGACTACACGGAGCAAAGTATAGATTACTCAAGCCCGTCCTGAGGTAGGATTTAGACCTAGTCTGAAAATCTTAAGGAATAGAATCATTAATGAAGGAAGGCTAGATTCAATTTCAAATTTTTATGACAAGTACCAAGAGATAGATAAATTAGAAATATATTCTATTATTATCTCTCATATGATCAAGTTTAAAAGGTCAGTATTGGAACTCAAGACAGTCATTCTAGACAAAGTATGGAACATACTAGACCTATTGAAAAGACAAGCAATAGAGGAAGATATGAGGATTAGAGAAGAAACATTAGATAGTCTTCTCCCTATTTTATCACATGATGAGAAGGCAATACTACTAGATTTGGTAAAACCTCATCTAGGAACCAAAACAAGAACTCCTAACATTATGAACAAAGAGTATGAGTTAGTTGTAAATGAGAATGAAAGAACATTTGAGCAAGTGTTTTTTGATAGACACATGTATCCATCAATGATGCCTATAGTTAAAGTGACTCCAGTTCCCCCCAAATAGGATAAAGAACCAGAGATTCTAAATGTGCCTATGACAGGTCCACAGATTCAGCGCCAAAAGTTACATCACCCTCTAATACAGTCAAGGATTCAGATAAAACCATTGTGATCAATGATGTTGAGATCACCATGTCAGCCTCAAAAAATGACTTAAATAAGTTTGAAGAAGCATTTGTAAGTACTAAAGAAACTGAGAAGGTATGCACTGATAATACTTCTTTGTGGCAAGAATAAGTTCATGTAGATGAAACAATAGGACAAGATGAACAGAGAAAGGATGAACCTAATGAACCACCCTCTATGGAGATCCCAGTGAAAAGTGAATATATGGATAGTCAAAATCCTATATTCACTCCATCTATCAACCATCAGTATCATTGTTGTCAAGCTTGACCCCTGACTTAGCAAACCTAGATGCATGGGGAGAAGAAGACCTGATTAAAATCAGTGTATTAGCCATGGAGAAGGCCAAAGAGAAACAAGTTATGAGAAACCCTCTCTTTCTAGAGTCACTAAATATTGTGAATAATCTAGTGCCAACAGAGAATAAATTGGCAAATATTCAGTCACTGGATGATGTTGACATCATCCTAACTTGTTTCAAAGCAAACTTCACAAGTTTAGTAGACTCAACTACTAAAACTGTAGAGGAAAAGTAAAAAAAGGAATGATTAGATGAACTAATAAAGAACTTCCAATTAGATCTAAAATCATTGAAGATTGATCAAACAATTCTGAAGGAGTTAGCAGCAAAAGGCAGGAAGGTGATAGAAAATTGTATGGACAGAGGGAAATTCACTTCTCAACACATTAAGAAGATTGAAGAAGTAGACATCTTGGTTGAAAACATCAGGAAATCAGTTGAAACATCCTCCCAAGACATCAATATCTACAACAACATCTATCAAGGGAAGATAGAAAAGATTGAAAAAGCCAAGATAGAAATTAGCAAGATAAGGACCAGGTAGACCCAACTGAGAAATGCACTTGTGCCCTCCTTAGTTGTATTGAATGAGAACATCAAATAGATAGATACAACCATTTTCATATATGATCAAGGCCCATGCATGGATCTGAAAAAATTGGAGAAGCTCACATATGCATTATGCGCCCATCTTCAGACTGTTGATGCACTGAAGGCATTTTGGCAGCAAGAGATCAAGAATCTTCAGATTGCTTACCTAGATGCGTACTCAGAGTAAGTACATAAGTCTTTCATTTTTGGCACCTTTGTCATTAATGTCAAAGGTGGAGTAGTGTATATAAATAAGTATGATATACATAGCCAAAGTTATGATGTACATTTTTTTTGTTAAGTCAAAGTTTAAGCAACTTGGCGACATTCCTTTGTTGACATTAATGACAAAGGGGGAGATTGTTGGAAAGTTGACACTCAGGGTGTATATGACTAATTTTGTGTTGTCATTATGGAAATAATGTCATATGAAGTTTTTTCAAGTAAACTTGGAAGATAAAATTGGCTAAGTACAGAAGACATAATAGAACATAGATATGAAGTTGATCAGAGCACCAATGCACATGCATATGATTGAATCAGATGATGCACCTCCATAATTAAGCTTTATGATATGTCATTAAGCTTAGTCTATACATGCATGGTACGGTATGATAGTATAGAGAAGTTACAACAAGATTAAGTGCCACTAGCAAAAATAGAGTATGAAGCCTGTTAGCTATTTTTCCCTGACCTTGTCAAAGAAAAGGCTAATTAACAAGGATCAAACAAATCCTCCTACACTTCGAGCTCAAAGGCTCAGGCGGGTGTACCTGTTGGATTCACTTCTTTCAGTGAATCAGGGGATGGATTCCTGCCCATCACACTTGATATAATAATCATTCACAACTCTTTAAACAAAAAGGGAAAATGATTTGAATAATTGATTGATGCAGAAACTACCAGACAAACCAGAGACCAGTGCCTTCTCTATTGGGCAACAGAGTCAAACAGATATGCAATCCCAGAAAAATTCTAACTCCAAACTCAAAAATCCGAATGAAATGCCTTGCAAGCCATTCTTCTCATTTCAATTCCTGGACATCATATTCATAT
>MU226104.1:3147626-3166291 GCA_018584345.1 Thuja plicata
AGAAGCCTCTTTCTACATGCATTCACAATATGTCCTTTCCACGAGTTTCTTAGGGCAACAATCTGCATTTAGAGAAAATTTCAAGTGTAGTCACTCCAAATTTCTTCAAAATTTGAGAGTACTAACAAAGCCAACATCAGATTTTGGATTAGTGTTTAATATTTTATTTTGTAAAGGCCATGCACCTATTGTAATATATTTATAATTGTGTCTTTAAAACTCATGTAAACACACTTAAGACAAATTGTTTGGAAGCGTTGTGTATGTTGTTTTTGGGCCAACTAAGGTCTTGTTTTTGGTTGTGTCTATTTAGGCATGTATATATACTTAGAGAAGATATCCAGAAGATAAATATGAGAAAATCAGTATGAAGTAGAAATCTTCAAGAGATTAAAGTATCAGCGCATAAAAGAAACTGATCAGACAACAATGTCATTACAACAATTCATCTTTTGATATAGTATATATCTATTACCTAAAGGTTGTAGCCTTCATCCTATTGGGAAGTGAGCTCTGGCAGTGAGTCATTCACCTTTAACAGGGTTTTGTAAAGACTCCTAACAGGGTCATTATACTTGCATTGTAAAGACTGCTCCTAATAGGGCAAAGCAACTCTAACAAGTTCATTAGACTAGTACAATCATTTGTGGGTACTAATTCCCACCGGGGATTTCCTCTAATAAAGGTTTCTCCATAATCATATCTTGTATTATGTGTTATGCTTCATTTGTTATCTATTTGATTTAAGTTTCAAGTTGCTGAAATAAAGATAAGAAGACAAACACTGATTTACCCCCCCCTCTCAGTGTTTCTAATAGGATACTAGACAAATGCTTCAGGCTATCCTAAATCATCTTGGTCCTGAGAGAGTTAGAGAGGAGTAGAATGTATCCCATCACTCTCATATAGAGGAGAGATAGAGGGAGAGATCTAGGAGCCCTCATAGGAGGACTATTATAGTGGATCCTGAGGTGGTTGCAACAAACAACATGACGGACCTGATGAGAGGGAAGCCTATTCCTTTCAATGGACAGGGATCTAGTTTGGAGGCTGAGACTTGGCTCATATGCTTAGATAGGGTCTTCTCTATGCACCCCTTTAGTAGCAATACTAAAGAGAGATATGATGTGATGGAGTTGTCACACTTTGTAACCTTTTAATGCAAGATCGAGGAGGACAAGTTGGGTCTTCATATGGGCTTTATTACATGGGAACTCTTTCTTGAGAACTTTAGAGAGAGATTCCTTTCTGATCAATGGAGATAGTAGAGGGCCGATGAGTTTCATAACTTGAGGCAGCTGACATTGACCGTAGAGTAGTATGAGCATCATTTTTATGAGCTCAAACAATATGTAGTATATAGTTAGGACTCTACACTTATGATACAAAAATTTATGCGAGGGCTTAGTGCCCACATCATGGGGGATGTAAAGCTCTTTGAGACTACTACCCTATGAGCCGCAGTTATTAAATCCACTCTTGCAGAGGCTAACCTGGCATTAGGCCATGGAGGTTGATAGGGTGGCCAGACTAGTGGGGCATTTGGATTAGGCTATAGAGGTAACCAGTCGTAGGGTATTGGGAACTTCAAGAATCCATCCAACTATTACAGAAGAAACCAGAATTAGAGTCAGAACCAGCAGCAGTAGCAGAAGGCTGCACCTCCTACCCAGTGTAGTAAGAGCATCCGGAGTGGATAGCACTTTACGCGTAATAATTCCAACCATCTAGCATAGAGCGCACAACCTAGTGTGAGCAGAGGGAGTGTCTAGCAGTCGAGAGTTCCCTCCAATGGGAGAGGCAATTTCAAAGGGATAGGATGTTTTACTTGTGGTCAGTCTGGCCACATTGCAGTGAATTATTCTCAGAGGGAACCTTAGTACTCTACATAGAGGCCAGCAACCTCAGAGCCTATAGTAGGAGGGGGATCACATAGAGTATTTGCAGCTATGGATCATAGATAGGTAGAGCATTAGGGGACAGTTATTGAAACCTCAGGTACTATTTGAGGTACCTCTATTTCTATATTGTTTGATTCAAGAGAAACCAATTCTTTTATATCACCTTTCCTTGTTGATCATTGTGGGCTAGTGGCTGTAAAGTGAGTGTTAGGTTGGCAAGTGGAACTAGCCTCAAGGGATAAGGTAGCTATTGATTCCTTGGTTCGTAATTGTGAACTGAACCTAGGGAAGTTCATTACCTCGGTTGACCTTCATGTGATTCATTTGGGATCATATGGGGTTGTCTTGGGAATGGATTGGTTGGGAGTTCATGGAGCTAATATCAATTGTAGATGGAAGACCATCCTTTTTAAGGATGATGATGGTAAGGAGTGTTGGATTATGGGGATTCCATGACCCATATCCCTTCGCATGATATCCACTATGCAACTAAAGTGATGTATGCGAAGCGGTTGTCAGGTGTTTGCAGTATCTATGTATGAGATAGATGGAATGGAGAGAGAAGTCAAAACATTGAATCATGCTATATTAAAGGAGTTCATTGATGTATTCCCTAGTCAGATCCTAGGTATTCCACCAAAGCATGACATAGACTTCCACTTAGAGCTTGTGCCAGGAGAAGAGCCTATTTATAGAGCTCCATATTGGATGACCACTCATGAGTTGACTAAGTTGAAACTACAATTAGAGGAGTTGTTGGCAAAGGGGAGCATTTTTCACAGTGTTTCTCCTTGGGGAGAACCTATCCTCTTCATCAAGAAGAAGGATGGATCATTATGCTTGTGCATAAACTATAGACAGTTGAACAAGGTAACGATAAAAAATAGGTATCCATTTCCACATATAGATGACCTATTTGATCAGATCAAGGAAGCCAAGGTGTTCTCTAAAATTGATCTTAAATCAGGATACCACCAGTTGTAGATTGAGGATGCAGATATCTAGAAGACTGCATTCCGTACATGCTATGAACACTATGAGTTTACAGTGGTTCCTTTTGGGTTGACAAATGCGCCATCGGTATTCATGTGCTTGATGAATGGATTATTTCAAGAGTACCTTGATCACTCTATGCTTGTCTTCCTGGATGACATACTAATTTATTCAAGATCCATGGAGGAGTATGAAGAGCATCTTCGACAGGTTTCACAGTGCCTTAGGAAAAATCAGCTTTATGCCAATCTAGCTAAGTGTGATTTCTTCTAGTCTGAGGTTTAGTATCTTGGTTATGTTATTCCAGGAGAAGGTATCTCAGTAGATCCTTCAAAGATTCAGGCTATTGTGGAGTGGCCAGCACCCACTAATGTGTCTGAGGTATGTAGCTTTATGGGTCTTGCGGGATACTACCATAGGTTCGTGAAGAGTTTCTCTAGAGTGGCACATCCTATCAATTCTCTTTAGTGGAAAGGGAAGAAATTTGTTTGGATAGAGAAGTGTGAGGAGGCTTTTCAGAGCCTTAAGGGGTGTTTGACTAGTGCACCTATCCTAGTTGTACCTGGCCCAGTGGGAGATTTTGTGGTGTGTGTTGATGCATCATTAGAGGGGATTGGAGCAATCCTTATGCAGGACGGATGAGTGATTGCCTATGAGTCTCGCAAACTCAAGGATCATGAGCTTAATTAACCTAAACATGATCTTAAGTTAGATGTAGTTGTCCATGCATTGGTATGATGGAGACACTTTCTATTGAGACATCGGTTTGAGCTTAATAGAGATCACGTAGCCTTAAGTACATCTTTACTCAGCCTAATCTGAATGCTAGACAAAGAAGGTGGATGGATTTCCTTTGTGAATATGAATTTGAGATAAAGTATATTCAGGGAAAGGAAAAGGTAGTTGCAGATGCATTGAGTCACAAGCGATAGGCCATTATAGCATTGACTCTTAGTGTGGACTTGAGGAGTAGGATTCTTCAGTCACTTCCTAGAGATACCTTGTATCAGGAGGTGAAAGCATAGATAGAGTCAGGGAGACCATTGGAGGGTATATTCTTAGGTTATGTTTTGGAGTCAGATGCTCTATTGCATCATATGAGCTAGATCTATGCACCACCATTGGATGATTTACATACATTAGTGCTATCTGAGGCTCATCGTGCACCCTATTTGGCACATCCAGGTGTCAAGAAGATGCACACAGATCTTTGACAGATCTACCATTGGGCTAGTATGAAGCGGGATATTACAGACTTTGTGGCTAGATGCTTAGAGTGTCAGAGGGTCAAGGTAGATCATCAACATCTAGTAGGGCTTCTACAGCCGAATCTCATTCCATCTTGGAAGTGGGATATTATTTCTATGGATTTCATTATTGGATTGCCTTTGACTCCTCGCAGACATGATTCTATCATGGTGACTGTTGATCAGTTAACCAAGGTGGCTCATTTCTCTCCTATGAGATCATCATATACAATGGATTTTGTAGCCTGAGTCTTCATGCATGATATCGTGAGACTTCATGGAATTCCTCTCTAGATTATATCGGATTGAGATCCTATATTTACCTCATCTTTTTGGACATCATTACAACACGATCTTGGTGCTCAATTGAATTTTAGTTCAGTGTAATATCCTAAGACTGATAGATAGAAAGAGTGGGTGAACCAGGTTCTTGAGGACATGTTGAGGATGTATGTCATAGATAGACAGATTCACTGGAAGGACTACTTGTACCTAGTGGAGTTTGCATACAATAATGGATATCACAACTCTATTGGTATGTCACCTTTTCAGGTGTTGTATGGTTGTCCTTGTCATATGCCTGTGAGCTGGGATAGATTGGAGGACCATATTCTTCTTGGTCCATAGATGCTTTGAGACATGGAGAAATAGGTAGTTCAGATACATGAGTATTTAGTAATTGCACATGATAGATAGAAGAAGTATGCAGATGCTCACAAGGTGGATAGATAGTTTGTAGTTAAAGATAGAGTGTTCCTGAGAGTATGCCCATGGAAGAGTCTGATCCATTATGGAAAGGGTTTGAATTTGGCACCTCACTTTGTGGGACTGTTTGAGATCCTAGAGAGGATAGGACCAGTTTCTTACTGACTTGCCTTGCCACCTAGACTATCATGCGTCCATGATGTTTTCCATGTTTCAGTTCTTAGGATATATATTCCTGACATTATGCATGTACTTGATTGGAATGAATTACAGGTTGAGGACGGGTAGCTGGCTTTAGAGCCAACATGTATTCTGGAGTAGCGGGCTGTGACCCTCAG
This sequence comes from Thuja plicata, assembly GCA_018584345.1. NCBI lineage: Eukaryota > Viridiplantae > Streptophyta > Pinopsida > Cupressales > Cupressaceae > Thuja > Thuja plicata. The sequence continues at coordinate 3,152,811 of MU226104.1, forward strand.
GGGTCACACCATAGAGAAGGTAAGGGTCTAATAAGACCCAAATGAAAATTCTTCAGCGACTTGGGAGGATGCAGCTATATTATGAGATCTATATCCCTACTTGTTTGCAGGCTTCTAGGAGTAAGCCTAATCCTAGGGGAGTGGATGTAATACCCACTCATATTTTTCTTTCAGTGTTGATGTTGTACTCTTTTAGGCAGTTATTTCAGTTGATTGGCTGAATTATTTTAGGCTACAATTCATGTGAGCTATTATTCTTTCATTTGATGGTGATTCTTGATTATGATGTTATGGATTTATCATATGCATAGATATATGTGATGATATTATCATGATGATTATTACATATTCATTTTTGATTAGGATGTACTTACCCCATACTTGCATGTGTATGGTTGTTTTATATGTTGATGTACTTGATGTGTTATTTTGGTAGAGGACGGAGACGTAGTTACTTTCTTTGCGAGATCCACAAGTTCAACCGATCCCTATCATTGTTTGCGATATTGTATTATATGTACATGTGTGTTCTTTTGATGACAAGATTACAGGTACATGGCATCATCTTCCCTAAATTGGAAGGAGTGAGTGTGCCCATATATTCATCTCAATGGTAAAGAGGGGAGGTAACATACAGATATGAAACCCTAACCTAAGCCTGATCATCCTAATGTTAGATGAGTTTCAGTTTGTCTACCCTATCTGGATTCGTCTAGTTGACAGGAATTCAAATATCCCTTCCTTAAGTATGTTTGTTTTTTCTTGTGTTTTCTTTTAGGTGATTTATTGGGTTATTGAGTGATTTTACATGTTTTATGATTTAATGGATTATAGTTGAGTTAAAATATTTAATTATATCCTATGTTTATTTGAGATAATTAATTAAATTCAAATATTTGAATATTTTGATTTAATTAAGTATTTAATTGAAAATCAAAGTAAATATGCTTTTATGATTAATTAAATGATTAAATATTGAGTTACATGTATTATTGTGATATAAATATTTAATTTATTTAATTTAATATTTTATTAATTACATGTGCATGAATGTGTTGAAAAAGTATTTTCAAATTGAAAAATCACAACTAGATATTAGGAGTCAAAGTTGAGCTGTGGAATAAAAGATATTTTTAATTATTTAATTATGAATTTCTTTCAATTTCAAGTTGAGTCTTTTTAGGGATTGACTTGGGAGTTGTCATGAGGGTTTTCATAATTTGGGAAAGTTGATTCTCTTTAAGATAATTCTCCTCTCATTCTCTCATAACAGGTTTTTGGGTGAAGGCATTTTTGGAGAGCTTTTGGTGTTCTTGGATTTTTGGAGAATTGGGGGTTTTTGTGGTTGCTTGTTGGATTGGAGATTGTGTGACTTCTTGGTTTGCATGTGCTTGGATCTTCGTGGTTTTTAGATTTGTGGTTGATTTGTGTTTGGAGGTTTTCAGGTTTTCTATCATCTTCAAGGGCACATTTCCTTAGTTTCTTGCATTGGAATCAAGATAGCTTTTGTGTTCCTTATATTGTTTCAATTTTTTCAATTATGAGGTTTTTAGTGTTTGAATAGATGCATGTTTAATCTTTTGGTATCTAGGTGGTTTAATAGTGTTTCTGTGTTTTTTAGTATCTATAAAACCCTTCAATCTGAATTTCTTATGTTTTATTTAAACTTGGCATGGTAGTGTTATGCTGGCAAAATTTCATAGGAAAATTCAACATAGAACTCCTAGAAAATAATAAATTAATTTGCATTATAGTCTAAACTATAGAGGAGGAAAAAAACAAATCATACCTTTGAAATTATTGCTTGTAAAAATTAATTATTTGCGAAAAAGTTACTCCGTGGAAAAATATAGTCCAATGAAAAAAAAAATATTAAAGCCCAGAAAACGACGAGATTAGAATATGACAAAAAAAAATCTCTTTCTCATTTCTGTTCCATTTTCAGAAATTGTTTTAAAAAAATAAATATAAAATCTTCTCTTTAGAAAAGAGGAAATTGAAATTCGTTAGAGGAAAAAAATTATAGAAAAATAAATGAATAAAAAGTGGCGTCGCAATAGTTTTATTTTGTTTTAAAAAAACACTATTAAAAAAAATCCGCATATGATAAAGTGGGGGGGGGGGACGGTGGGCTCCACCCACCTACCCCACCTTGCAGCCAGCTGTGTTTGCAGTCCGGACTACTACAGCAGCCTACAGGGACCGTATTACATGAAGAAAGGGGGAGGGGAGAGGGGGGGGGCACGGGGGGAGAGGGGGGGCGCGCGGGGGACCCGCTCCCCCCACAAATACTTATAAAGTTGTATAGTAATTAAAACAAAATTTCGTTATGACATTTAATTTTGGTTTTATTAAATATTGTTAATTTATAATTTAATTAAATTTTATTTAATATACGTTTTAATTAATTTATATTTAATTTATATTAAGAGTAGTTTTTATTATATTTAATTTATAATATGTCTAATCTATATTTATATTTAATTTTTTATATATATGTTTAATTTAAATTATATTTAATCTATAATATAATTAATTTATATTATATTTTAACTTATACTATGTTTATTTGGTTTCTTTAGTGTTATTTGAATTAGTTTATTTAATACTATTTAAATATGATTTATTAAGTGTTAATTAAATGTAATTTAATTAAGGTTATTAAAATTTAGAAATGAACTATTTCTTTAAGGTCGTTTGATTTGATCATTCTTTAGTTAATGGTTATTATAGGGAACTTATTATGGTTTTTTTAAAAATTGATAGAAGGAAATGTAGAATCAATTTGTGATTAAACTTAACATAATCCTTTATACGATTATTGCACTATTATTGCAAAAATTGTTTATATCATCTTGATTGTTATGTATGATGAAGTTTTGATGTCTTCTTCATAGCGTAAACAATGTTCCTTTCCTAATTTGTTATTTTTATATGCATTAGGTGCCTGGGTTTCTAGATTGCCTAGAATGTATACAAAGGCTGAGGGGGAGTGTTTTGCCTTTTTGTTTATGATATGGCATGTGTGTTTCATGTAATTACCCTAAAAGGACCATGTAACCCTTTCGATTATGTTTTTTGAATGTGTACCTCTATGTGACCGTTCCTGTTATGTATAGATATTGGATTGGGTATACTTGGGCTTTTACCTATGCTAGATCTTTGTAGGATCTGTGAGCCTAGGGTAGGTTACCTAGATGTGTAGTAAAGGGTGGCTTGCAATAAGTTCCATGTCTGTAAGTGACTACTTGGATTTCTTATTGTAAGTATACTTAATAAGTGATAACTAAATGCATAACTGAGAGATCTTAAAATGAACTAATAAGATGTTTCCTCACCCATGCTTGAGTGCTAGTTTAGACTAAGATGGAGATGAGAAGATGCTAGTCACCTCGAGGGGTACCTAGCATAGTTAGTGGCCTTATCAATTTGAGAGGTCATTGGCACCGTGTATGGTCACTTAAGTGCCAGAATCCATAGGGATTGCTAGGACAAAACTTAAGGGTTAGACGTACATGATGACACCTTCCTTTACACAGTCTAGATTTCCTATGTATGTCAGTTGCCTCTAGATTAGTGAGTCTTACCTTTCATGATGTATAGTAAACCTGGATTAGAGAGCTATCATGATCCCTTGCTTAGCGGTTACTTCCTTGTTTGGTTTTGGATATCTGAGTGGGTTATGTTGTTATCTCCTTAGCACGGTAGGGTGGACCTTTGTGGTTCCACACAGATGGGAGGTAGTGATTCTTTACCCATTGAGATTCGACATCCATGTACCAGGTGGTTGATGGTTCTTTGCAGACGAGCTCTTGTGTTTCTTGATTATTGATTATGTACTTTCATTATTGTAAATATTGTATTAGAGTATAGCATGTGATACCTAATCTGGATATTGTATATTAAGTAGATTAGAGTGATTACCACATACCCTATGACATGTGCATTGGATGTGAGTTTATGGTGGTTTCATGGTTATCCATGAGGTTTGTAATTATGGTTTTGCAAGTTGTATTTATTATATCTATTCAATTTGAATCTTTTGTTATGTTGTTTAGTTGTGTTTTACTTTAAGTAATTCAACGTCATGGAACCCTTGAGTCATGTAATCTATGTGAGTGTATGACATGTGTATAAATGGTATTTACTTTCGCATTAATGTATGTCTTTTTATGTAAAATTTAATGAAAAAAAAATATTCAGCAAACATAGTATCATAGTCTAGGTTAATCTCTCTTGGGTTCCCTGGTGGGGCGTTGCACTAGCTACCATCACGCTCCATCTAGTGATTTTAAATTCACCATTTTCCTCTCTATATTTCTGTAATTATTTCACCATAAGGAATCATGACCCTTCAAATTAGTCTGTAATAACCTAACCCTCTATGGGTCACTGATATCTTCAAGTTCAAAGTAATCTTCTAGCTCTCCAATCCAATCTATCAAATCCTTATGATGCAATCAACCAGTGAAAGAAGAAACATCCATCCTATGAATTTTAAATACTTGTGCCATACCACTCAAAAATATTTCTTCATCTGCAATGATCTCAAATCTACCCTTTTAAGATCTTCTGACAAATTCCTCATATTCTTCTTTACCCTTAGGATTCCTTTGTGATGGGGAGCTCTAACCACAAGAGCACTCTTTCTCTATCTAAGACCATCTCTTTGGTCTTCCTAGGGTATCTTTCTCTACCCTATCTTGAGGAAAATTCTGTGATCCTTCCCTTCCCTTAGAACTCTCCACCAACTTCAAACCACTCTCCTACCCTTCTCTATCCAATAGTGCACCCCAATGTCCCATCGACCAATTTACCTCCAATTTGCTTTTGGAAATAGGGAAAGGTGTTCCCACTACTTTCCTTTTTGTTTTCAACCAATCTTAACCCCTTCTAATGGATTATTTCAAAGATCATCCCTCGAGTTCACTGATTTCTTGTTTTTTTGGGCTAATTAGCCCTCCTAAACACTAAAATATTGGATTTATTTTAAACTATCTGTGTGTGAATTTATTACACCTCCATAAGATTGATTTATTTAACTACAATTCTATGAAAAAAACATAAATAATTTAAAATAAAGAATTGAATTTAAATCACTAAACATCTCATGGTTCTCTAAATAGTATGCTAGTAAAGCTCTCAGCCTTAATCTCTACTAGTGACAATCCTAGAATGAGAAATTGATATAAAAATATGCCTAATCCAGCTCAATTCTGTCTCAAAATGATGATTTATAATTCAAATGCTCATGAATGCTTTCCAAACTTCTCAGTTTTCTATGAAACTTCTCAAAATGCTCAAGATTGCTATGAAATTGCCTATAGGTTTGATACTTTGCATTCGAATTTTTTAGGATTACTTATGCTTAAAAATGGCTTGTATTTATAGAAAATTCCCAAGGGTAGGGGGTAGAGTTACTTGATCATGATTAAGCCTTGGTTGAGTGAAAGGCTTTGAGGTGGTTTCAAATGGGGGGACAATTTAAATGGTTGTCTCAAAGGTTGAGACAAAGGGACAAATTTGAGTGATTGAGATTCAAATTTAGGACTAATCCATGTGCTTTTGTGTTCTCAATTCCCATTGGTTTCCCAAATTCATGTTCAAAGATATTAGGATTATTTAATTCAATCAATTAATTAAATTAGCCATGTAGGGATGAATAAGTTCAAATTGATTTTTGATTTAAAACTATACAATTAATTGATTAAAATCAATTATATAATTTTGATTGATCCTTTTAGGCCTATATTTGATTATTTGATGTCATGGTTAATTAATCTTTTGATTTAACTTGATTTTTTCCATTTTGATTAATAAATGTCCATTTGAAATGATTTTGATCCATTTTGAAGTGTTTGGCTAAGATTTGCAGATTTGGTTGATTCTAAGACACCTGCCCAGTTTTGGGTGTCTACAAATGCCCCTCTTTGAATTGATGTGCAAAGTGCATTGATTCAAATAAAATTGCATGTCCTGATCACTAATTTGATAGTGATTGATTGATTGATTAACTAATCTAATTTGATAACCTGATTAATTGATTGATTGATACAACTGCTTTGATTGATTGATAAAACCTGATTCACAACTCTAATTTGATTTGATACCCTGATTCACAACTGATTTCATTTGATGCAGAATGCCCCACTAATAAAAGTTTTGAATTTTCAATGCCCCAGATTTGATTCAGAACCCTGATTTGATGAGATGATGATGCCCCCTCAAAAATGAAACAGATTGATCTCCAGATGCAAAATATGATGAGAATGATGTAAAACAAGATCCAAGATGATTTCATTTCTAAAAACATTGATTATGAGAATGATATCACAACTTGCCTCAATTTGCAGATAATGCAGATTTAGGTCACATTGGATAAAAATCCCTCCAAAATTAGGTTTTTAATAGCTTAAATAGGTTGAAAAACCCAAATTTACTATTCATTTTTTATTTTGACTATTGAGATATTGCTCTGATCCTATGAATATTATCAGTCATGGTTGTTCCTATTCGAGAGAATTAGTTTGAGAGAGGTCATTGATATCAGAGACCACTGGATTATGGACCTTCGGTGAGTGATTTTAAACCTCATGGTGCATTTATTTCTTGCATTTAATAGCATTTATGTCAAATTTTCATGCTTTTGAAATGATTTCTTGTTAAATTCCACGTATGATATTTTAAGCCACGCCTAGGGTAGTAAAACACTGCCTCCGCACTTTAAAATGCCACATAACATAAATTAAACCATGCTTATGAGCTAGGGAAAAAATGTTAAACTAGGTTTAAAATGACGCTTGCCAAAACCTTATGTTTCAAATGCCGCCTAGGAACATTTAAGTAACGCCTAGGTTAATAAAGTACCACTTAAATGATGAAGCATCGCCTTTGATAGTTAGAATGACACGTATGATGTTTTGGAATGATGAGTAGATTAAAATGCCGCGTACACTTAGCCAAGTGAAGCCTAGAGGAAAATGTGATAAAAATTTGATTTGAAATGCTCAAACTGATTGCGTATTGATCATATGGATAAAAAATTTGGTTTCCAAGAGAGATAGATCTATTGTAGTAATGTGAACAAGTGATTAGGATATTAGGATAATCGTAACAATGAATGTTTGATTTGTCAATCTAATTGGATAGAAAACTGATAGGATAGATAACTGATCATATTGGTCCATGTCTCAAGATCTAGAGGTAGGAACAATAAGTTGATTGCACTCAAGAAGAGAAAAGATCGATTGAATTAGATTGATCAACTTAGGATAATCTATTGATAGAAAAATTCTGATATAATTCCCTTGATTTGCAAAATAGACACATCTTCATAAGTTATATGTACGGAATATCACTTCTTGGATCATAGATTTAGCTCAAGAGCTTACATATCTAGAGTATAGAGTCATTGAGATTTGTGGTTTGAGCTTCCTTCTAGACATCGCTCAGTTTTAGTTGAACCGAGGTCTACTGACTATTGTGGAAAAATGATGGCACTCTGACCACAATACCTTCCACTTGCCACTCGGGGAGATGACCATCACTCTTGAGGATGTGTACAAATTAATTTGTATCCCTACTCATGGGGAATGAGTTTATTATGATTTAGTTTATGATGGGAGCGTCTGCAGATAGGTCTTCAATGATGATACCATTAAAGATGACACGATTACTTGGGCATAGTTTTCTTCTTTCTTGACATTTCTAGTAGTCTTAGGTGCTATGATAGGTGGTTTACTCCTTCCTGATCATTGAGGTCAAGGATTCTCCATTGGATGGGGCCGCATTCTTGAGGATTTTATTGCACAGTCTCGGTGGTTTGATTGGGGATCATGTGTGTTAGCGCAACTATACCATGATATGCATGATATTGTGTATAGATCGAGTTGTACAATATCAGCTGGTGTAATTCCTCTTTAGTTGTGGATATGGGAGCATATTCCCATTACTAAACTGATAGCAGCATGTGTCCAAGGCCGTGGGTGTCCTTATGCCTTTTTGTACGGTGGCATGGCTGTCTAGCATCATCTGGGCAAACTAGAGTATTGGAACCGTATGATTGATGACATGGATCAAGTCATGTGGTGACCATATTTGGGATGAGGGTTGGTGGGAGGATGATGATGAGCTCCTATACATGTTTTTTCCAAGGTGTATGATTGGTCGATCACCACTCATGATTGAGAGATTCTATTTTGGGCGGGTATCTAGGCAGTTGGCCGAGTACATGACACGCCTCAGGGTATGGCCCTTTATGCACGAGTACAGGCCGAGTGGTCTATGTGGGGTGCATAGATTGATTTTTAGTATGCTTGTGATGATATTGATAGATTGATCTTCATTAGATGGGACATGTTAGAGCATGTAGTAGATGTAGGGATGCCCATGGAGTATAGAGAGTGGTTCTCCAAACATAGATTTATGAGGTTTACAGACCCAGCAGAGCTGATCCTGGATGTAGATGACACATTAGGTGATGAGGGTGGGGATGAAGGAGATGGTGGTGGTGGTGGTAGGAGATGGAGATGACGAGCTCCTAGAGTGTAGAGAGATCCTAGGGTGATTGGTAGAGGATGGGTGGGACCTCAAACATGGGGTAGTCATATCAAAGCGAGAGGTGGGGGATTCAGGCCCGCTCGACAAGCATAGGGACCTGGATTAGTTCAGCCTCGGCAAGGGGTTGCATGGGGACACCAGAGACAGAGATTTGGACAATAGGCTCATATTTTAGCTTCTAGATAGGTTCCATAAGCACATGCTCCTCCATAGGTACATACACAACAGGTTCCACTAGTTCAAGGATAGATTCTGGCATAGGAAGTGCCTCCTCATATATCAATTACACCATAGGTGTTAGTATAGGCTTTGAAAGCTCCTCATGCACCATAGGTACCTCAGGTTCTGTAGGCTATAGATGCCTTGATTGAGGATTTGCGAACTTTACAGACAGTGCTGATAGTAGTGGTTGTTCGATTGGACCATGTGGTCATGATGATGCAGAAGTTTATGGAGATGATGCCATAGAGGCCTAGTGTTGCCAGTACGAGTCAAGGACCACCTCCTACTCAGGATAGAGAAGATGATAAAGGGCCTGATGGGAAATGAGATGGATCAGGGATAGGTGATTGATCAGGTGCCCCTGCTAGGTCGTGACATATGGATATGGATCCACATTTGTGATGCATCAGTTATCATGTTTTAGTGATTTTATCAGGACTATGTTGATGTATCATATTTATGATGTTGTATCTTGGTATACAAATTTGATGGATCATGATTTGATGGACATTTATATGATGACTTTCCTTGATTCTCTTTGATATGTTGATGTTTAGATGTGAGATATCTTTTATGCACATGTCTATATGATGTTTTATGGATGCATTTTACTTTGTAAGATGCTATGGATGCAATTTATCTCACATATGATATAGATAGATGGATGCAAATGATGTATGCACTTATTCCTATATGTTTTTCTAATTTTTATGAATGCAATGCATTGATGTATATATACATGGATATAGATAGATTATATGAATGCAACTATGTTTTTAGATTTTAATTTAAGCAATTTTGATGTAAAATACACTCCTTAACTAGATGTATGAAAATGAATAATGATTAATGATTCTTGTATTTTCTTTTTTTGATATGAAGATAATGATTAATGTTATGAATGAATAAATGCAATGCAACGCAAAAGACAATCTCACATCATCGATTGAACCAAGGATAATTGAAAATTGAATCCCCCCAAATGCATTTATGAATGAAAATTGAAATAATTAACCCCCTTCACTTGGAAAAATACTTAAAATAATGCAAATAATCTATCGTGAAAATGCAATGTAATGCAACTAATTTTCACTAGTTATTTGCGAAAGAACTGCAAAAGAGATATATTTTCATCATTGAGCATTGTAGAACTAGGAATTGATACAATCATTACTGGTGCCACTGCGACCATAAGAATATGAATATGACTTTCATCTCCATTGGTAACCTCTTTTAGGAACCTAGTACAACCCTCACTAGTTGAATGACCAACTATAGGAGTATGAATACCGATTTCAACGGATTTAATGTTGCAAGGGGATTTTGGTATTAAGATATGGAAGATCTAAATAGCCAAAGTATCCTTTCACATAAACAAACAAAGGTTAACCCTCTTTCATATATGAATGTCCTCGATGGTTCTTTGATGACCATGTCATTAGATGAATTCACACAAGTTAGGGGATCTTCCTCAAAATAGTCACACAAAAGTCAAGAAAAACATCATGTCTCCATCATCGCCAATCTAGTCAAAACATCATCGACGAGTTAAAAATAAAATGACTTGAAAAGGTCAATGAAAATCATCAAAAATTTCAAGTGTTTTTCAATGTATCTCAATTTTCAATAAGCATTTTGATCATTTAAGGGTTACTAATTTTTAATCTTGATAAAAATAAGTCAATGAAGTTCAAGGATCAAGGTATGCGATCAAACTATTTGAATTGAACAATGATATCCATCAAAGGTTCCAAAACTATCTCTCCTCTGACATTATGAAAATCTACTTCTATCATGGACCAAAATGTAGCACTTTTGAATCCGTTTAGTACCAAAACCCATGCTTGTGCCCCCAAGTGATAAATGTGATCACGTGTAAAACTTAGGGTAATACGAAACCTAGAATGCAACAATGCAGCTAAAAGGCTTTATTACGATTATGCACAAATGATAGATGCAATGAGGATATGTAAAAATGAGATGGAAAAAAATAAATATGTACAAATGCAACTAGGACAGACCTAAGGGAACAAAAAGTGCCTATTTCCAGGTTTTCACCTTTTGGCTTCATTGCTTTTTTTCTTTTTTTTTCTACCAAGGCGCCTATTGCTAGGTTTTCACCAAGGCACTTTTCTCTTTTTCAAATTTTTCAATTTTTTCCTTTTTTTGAATTTTTTTTATCATCAAGGCACCTATTTGATAGGTTTTCACCAAGACAACATTTTTGATTTTGCAATGTTTTTGACTTTCTTCATGCTCAATTTTCTCCTTTTTCTAATTTTCCACTTTTCCATTATTTTTGGCTTTTGATCTTTCTGATTTTTTTTTGGATTTTGATATTTTCTCCTTTTTTTGTTATTTTGACTTTTTCTCATGTACAAAGAAGATGCTAACTCAGCTGATACTCTCATCTAATACTCTTTCATCTGATTAGGTATAAAACCTCTTTAAATGGATGCTATTAATGGGCTCTTGCAACTCATCCCCTTCACAATCAGCTAGTTTGTATGTTCCCATTCCAAAATAAGAAACAATTACAAAAGTACCAAGCCAATTTGCTTCCCATTTTCCTTTCTTTTCTCTATCAGCCTGATTTTTAGGGTTTTCACACCAATTCTCCCACTTGAAAGGTTATTAGTTTTATTTGCTTGTTGTAATTTCTTGAAATTCTATTTTGATATACCTTCAAATTATCATATGCTTGTGTTTGATGTTCCTCCAACAATTACAATTGTTGAATTCAGGCAACCCTATAATCCTCATCAGTGATTAATCCATGTAGTGATACTCTTAGGGATGGAATCTCAACTTCTAGGGGTAAAACAACTTTAGCCCCATAAACCAAGGAAAATGGTGTAGCCCTTGTTGGTGTATGGATGCTAGTTCTATAGGCCCACAATGATAGGTTTATTTGAATATTCCAATTTCTTCCTGACTTGTCAACTGATCTTTTCAATATTTTGAGGATGTTCTTGTTTGTAGCCTTGGCTTATCCATTAGCTTGAGGATAGTAAATGGAGGTGTTAGGGATTTTTCTTGTATGAATCACAGTGCTTGAAATGACTACTTGAACACCATGCCTTCTAATACTGATTCAGAGACAAGAAAAGCCTAATTGCTAAGGACTGGATAAGGTCCTTCTTCATTTTTGAGCTCCACATATACTCAAGTAGGTTTTACCTCTTATAATTGTTGTTTACACAGTATGTATTAATGTGGACACTGATTTGCTATGTACTTTTGTTAAACCAACTGATAAATCACCTTGCAAATGACCAAGCATAACAAGAATCAGTGATACAAACCATGGTTATAAATATAACAAGAATCAGTGATACAAGTATTTTCATCCTTCTTCCTTTTGATAGAGGAGGGATAACCTAATGATTCACTCTCCAAGAAATCACTAAAGTGGACACTATCCTGCTGACGTAGGTCCTTAACAAGTTTAGTTTGTTTGTTCTTAGTAACAAAAGTATGTTGATTGAATTGGTTTTGATATTTTGGAATAACTTAGACAAAGATACATTATCAGACTGTTTTCTGAACCAGTGCCTATCCTTTGGGCTATAGAATCAAATAAGCTAAGATCTCATAGAAATAAAATATAGTAAACTGCCTTATAGCTCACATGCAATTAAAATAAGTTGCCTTACAAATTACCCTGTCACCTCAAAACTATTGTATCAAAAGCAGTATGCTCTTTGAAACTACTTACAAAACTTAGTTCTTTCCTTAAAAGAAACTTGCAAGTAATCTGATAGTTACCTAATAACCAGAATGCTTCAGAATACCTTGTAAACTTAACATAGAAGAGCATACACACAAAATAAAGAGACAGCAATGGAAGAGAGTAAAATTGCACCGTATATTATTTATATGATCTATCTTTCCATACATGAAAGATTATACAACATCAAAGGATAGACAGAAACTCAGAACATCTGAATTCTGCAATATATTATCTCCTTTTCAAAATGTTCCAACATCAAAAGACCTTTAAAAATTACAACTCTTTTTCCATATATATAGGTTTTTTGACCATCTTGGAATCCCTTAAGGATGCAACAAGATTTGGATGGTCACAGAAAACCTAACCCTAAAGTTACAAGAGAGACAAAAAGAAAGAGAGAGAAGAAGCGGTGAAAGGACTAAGTCAAAAAGATATGAACAGATATTTCTTATTCTTCTCTCGATCTGGCGACTGCAATCAGATTTGTAGATGGTATCTGGTAGTATTTATGTTGAGTCTGAATAGTTGTGCTCACCTACTCACCTACATTCTCCTTTTGTAATACTATCCCTCTTATCTTGAACAGTGCAGTGCCAAGTGTTCACCTTACTCATCGTCCAAGATTTCTTCTTCTACTACAGGCTTCTTTTTCTTTGGTGTAGTCATAACTTCCCAAGCCTTTACTTCATCATTCAATGGCCACTTGAAGTCCTGAGTACTCTGTTCCTAGATCTTTTTCCTATCCCATCTAGCATCAGTGATGTTCTTGACATCAAGTAGGAACTTGTTGATATCAGTCTCTGCTTTGAAGGCTTCATCCAATATTTTATTGAATCCCTATATATCAACATCTGTTCCCAAGAGAAATGCATCTTCACTAGGCATCTTGGTGTCAAACTCACTCTTCCAGGCATCTATAGCCTTTACTTGGTCATCATCTCCCCTTAGGGAGGGAACAAACCTATTG
>MU226104.1:3169067-3195627 GCA_018584345.1 Thuja plicata
TCATGTCAATTTTAGTAGACATGGCACTAAATAAGCCAAAGGCTTGCATGAATGAGTTCCTATTTAATATTAGCAGGGCAGTGCCATCATCCCTTTTGATGGTCTTTGTCAGGACATCGTAGTGATTAGCTAGGTCTAAAAATAGGTCTACATCAAGGAAAAAATCAGGAACAAGCAATCTAGCTAAACCACATGTCCAAGGGTTTGATACTGGGATGGGCTTATCAGAATTTTTATAGAAATAATTGAAAAGGGAGAAACCTGTTGTCCCTGGAGTCATAGCATCTCGAATATCTTTGTATTCATCTAAGAGGACACTTGCATTGGCCTTCTTATTCTGCGTTGAACCAGGTAGAAGACAAAGAAACTCATCAGAGAAACTGGCCTTCCCTTTCTGTTCTTCTTCACTCCCTCCACTTGTCGAAGCAACACTCATAGCTCCACTCATATTTGCAACACCTTGGATCTCTTTTTCCTAACCAATATTGAAACAAATCTATTTCTGAAACCAACTAACTGTTCTGAGCATAATTTCCTACAATTTAGAATTCTCTGATGAACTTTGGAAACACTGTAAACTAAGCAGAATATCTCTTTTTCTGAAAACTTAGCAACTTGGCTCTGAAAAATGAAAGCACGGTGAATGAGAATGAATGCACCATCAACTCCTTATAGCCATCATTCAGAGTATGCAGCTCATAATTTGGAAACATCAGTTCTGCAATTAATTCAACATGCTATGAATTTGAATCAGAAAACCTAACCGTAGTTGCATGAAGTTGACAGGAAATCAAATTTTCAAAAATGAATCCTCGAAAAAATCATATAAAATTTAAAAGAGCTGACATGTCACACCGTGATTCATTATCTGTCTTACATCTCAGCTACTCTTTTTGCACAGTGATCAAAATGCGAGTCTGTGATTGGTTGCTGAGCGATTTACACTGTCACATCAAAAAAACTACCGCTGCTTTTATATTTTGTGAATCAGGCGACTGCGCGACTGCATTAAGTCTCTTTTTCACGGGCCTTTGTTACTAACCATGGTTCCATCTCAAAACTTGGCGACAATGCAGTTTCTTACCTTTGGCTAACCCAAGTTACAATCTGGCGATCATGCGACCCAATTGAAATCATAGTCGCACAGAGTTAACAGTAACTCATCATTCATTATGAGACCTTGTGACTAACCATTACCCTTAACCTTCTTAGTTATCTCCCTGTCGCCAAATGCTCTTATTCTATTTCAAGACTATGCGACAATGCTTAGTCACCCAATCACGGAATCAAGTCCTGAGCATTTGATTTTACCTTAACAAGTTATAAGCGCCCCCCTTTTGCTTCTAACGACTGTGTGACACACCTTAATCGCTAAGTCGGGAGGACCTTTCTCTTGGGGCACTTTTCTTCTCAGACTTCACGACCACCGTCAGATCCTCTGATCCTTTTATCCTACGACCGTCGTTTAATCGCCATATGTTCATTCTTGCCCTTAAATCTTTCTCAGACACCGCAACTGAAGGGAAAGTACTTAGTCTTGTTGTCGTTGAGTCCCTTTTCTCCTTTTGGTGACCATGCGATAACCTTCTCTCATCCATTCGCCTTATGACAGATGTCACTCAATCATTGGTTCACTTACTACATACTGGAAACTGAGTCATCATCTTGTTCTGGAGACATCCTGACTAAGCATTACTGCAAACCACAAACGGTTAGTCACGTAGTCTCCATTAGTATTTATTAACCGCTGTTTCTTTTCGAGACCACGCGACTGAAGGCTTCACTTAACTGTTAACTTTGACTTATTTAGCGATAACGTGACAAAAGGTAATCGCAAAGTCTGAAGACATTTTCATAACTGTTTAAAAATCTACTGCGATCACCCGACTAAGCAGTGGGTCCCTTCTTTATAAATTTTTATAACATAACTATCTTGCGACTACCCAACATGAAAAGAATCACTGAGTCTCAGAAGGCCAAAAGAATATTCTGATTTTGAACGAGACCACATGACATAAGAAAAATGCCAAGTCGGGAAGACAATTGGAATATTCGGCTAGGGTAACGTGACGAGGTGACTTAAATTAAAACACATGCCTTAAGTGAATGGGAAAAGTAACTTTGAAATAGAACGCCATGACTCAGGGTTTACTTTTATCGTTTAACACTTGGAAGACTAAGGGTTTTCAGGGTTTTTACAAGTTGAGCAAGGTTTTAGACCTGAAAACCTGAAAACATGGTAGAAGTAAGGCCACAAGGAACGAGAGATATCTGATTTGAGCACATCAGAATACAGAGAGCTGGACAAGGAACCAGGAAAACTGCCAAAACAGGAAATACAACCAACAGGAGGAAGAATGGTGAATAATATGAAATGTTTCACAAAGTTCATCCACATCTTTGTTCTTGAATTGTTTTCCATTATCTATGATGATGGCATGAGGAATACCATATTGAAAAATGATGTGATTAAAGATAAACATGGAAATATGCTTTCCCATTGCAGTTGTCAAAGGAACGACCTCTACCCATTTAGTGAAATATTCTGTCGTTGTGAGGATGTATTTATTTCCATTAGAAGATGGTGGGTAAATCATGCCAATTAGATCAAAACCCTATTAATAAAATGGCCATGATGTGATGAATGGATGCAATTCTTGTGTAGGTGCATGGATCATGTCTCTATGATATTGGCATTTAGCACAAACTTTCACAAATTGACAAGCATCTTTCTCTAAGGTTTTCCAAAAATAACCCATGTGAAGGATTTTTTTGGCTAAATTTAATCCACTAGAATGCGACCCACAAATCCCTTCGTGGACATCTCTTAAAAATAACCTTGATTCTTCTTCCTCTAGACACCTAAGGAGTGTTCTGTCAAGACCTTTGTGATACAATGTGTCTGATAGGATGGTATAATGAGCCGATTGTCTTATGAAATGTCATTTTTTGGCTCAGGTTTTGTCCAAAGGTAAGGTTTGGTTTTTAATATAAGTATAAATTGGTCCATACCAAGGTGAGTCATGTCCATTAAGAAGGAAAATTATTTGGGTATCGGGTAAGTCAAATTCTGGTTTTTCCAACTCTTCCACCAAGAATCTGTACCTCACATTATGATCAATCATTTGGGGTAATGAAGCCAAAGTAGCCATTGCATCGAATGCTCTATTTTTGTCTCTTGGAATTTTCTCAAAAGTAATCAAAGAAAAATATTTTTCCAATCATCCACCATCCTTTTATATGGCATCAATTTTTCATCTTTGGTGTTGCATTCATTATTGATTTGGTTGATGAATAATTGAGTCTCCATAAAATTGTAATTTCGTGACATTCCATTCCAAGGCCATTTTGAGACCTATGACCAAAGCTTCATATTCAGCAATATTATTTGTACAAGGAAACAATAGTTTGGAAGATTTGGGAATTGTGCAACCTTGAGGTGTTATCAAAAGAATTCCTACCCCTAAACCACTTTGAGTATAGGATACATTGAAATATAAGGTCTATGTCTTTTCTTCCACATTAACAATCTCTGAATTAGGAAACTCCACTTGAATTGGATGTGTAGACTCTAAAGGATGTTCGGCCAACTGATCAATAATGACTTGTCCCTTGAATTCTTTCCTATCCACGTACTCAATGTCAAACTCACTAAGCACCATCACCCATTTTGCAATCCTTCCCGTTAGGGATGTTTTACTAAGTAGATACTTCAAAGGATCAATTTTGGAAATTAACTTCACTTTATGCATCAAAATGTAATGTCGAAGATTTTTAGAGGCAAACACCACAGCTAATAAATCCCTTTCCATGAAGCTATAGTTCAATTCATACTTTATCAATGTTCTACTCAAGTAGTAAATAGCTCTTTCTTTTCCTTCATTGTCTTCTTGTGCCAATAGGACCCCTAAAGATTTCTCTATTTCTGATATGTAAAGAAACAAGGGTTTGCCTTTGATAGGTGACATCAAGATGGGTGGATTCACCAAGTATGTTTTTAACAATGTGAAATATTTGTCACACTTTTCATCCCATGTAAAAATAGTGTCTTTATGTAGCAACCTTTTGAATGAATGACATTTTTCTGCTAATTGGGAAATGAACCTCCTTATAGATTGAAGCCTTACTTGAAGAGACCTCATTTGACTAATATTCTTAGGAATTTCCATGTCCATTATTGCTTTTACTTTCTCAGGATCTACTTCAATGCCTTTTGCAGAAATAATGTAACCTAAGAGTTTGCCAGATTGTACCTCAAAAGCACATTTCTTTGGATTGAGTCTCACTTTGAAATGCTCTAGCCTTGTGAAAATCTTGTCTAATATTGGTAAGTGATCCTTTCTTTCATGTGATTTTTCTATAATTTCATCCACATAGTCTTCTAAAAACGTATGCATCATATCGTGGAAGATGGTAGTCATTGCTCTTTGGTAAGTTGCTCTAGCATTTTTGAGACCAAAGGGCATCACAATGCAAAAAAGGTTCCCCATGGACATGTAAAAGTTCTCTTTTCTTGGTTTTTGGGTGTGATTTGGATTTGATTCTATCCACTAAATCCATCCATCAAGGAAAGCATAGAATGACCTGCTATTAAGTCTATTATAGTATCAATGCTAGGTAGTGGAAAGTCATCTTTTGGGAAAGCAAGATTGAGATCTCTAAAATATGTGTAAACTCTAATGGATTTGTCATTTTTTGTGACTGATACAATGTTGGATATCCATTCTGCATATGCAATCACTCTTGTGAATCCCACCTTAAGGAGCTTTCCCAATTCTACTTTTACTAAAAGTGCCACATGAGGGTGCATCTTTCTCAATTTTTTCTTTATAGGTTTCACACCAGGTTTCACATTTAAATGATGCATTATGAAGTTTGGATCTAACCCTGGCATGTCGGCATAAGACTACGCAAAGTTAATTTTCTTTTCTTGAAAGAATTTGATGAACTCCTTCCTTTCTAATGGACTCAAAGATGCTGCTAAATGAATACACTTGGGATCCTCTTCGGTGCCAATGTTAACTTTCTCCATTGGTTCAATAAGGATGGGTGATATTTCATCTTCATGTTCATGTATGGTATCCAACCTCTCTTCCTTAGGTGTCACAATTGGGTTTTCACCTTTTGAAACATCCAATATTTTGACTTTTTTAGGTTCTAGCACTGCCACATGGTGGTTTTCACCACTAGACCTTTTCATTTTTTTTATATTTTTTTCTTTTATTTTGTGGATTTATAGGTTGGACCCCTGCCTCTATCATTATGTCTAGATTGTATTCATTGATGAAAGAAGATGGCTCGACCACATTTAGGTATTGGGCCATTAAAAGGTCATTGGGAAAGTATAATAGGTCATTTGGTTCGGATAAATCCCAATCAATGAGTTCGGGGTGCATTAAGGATAAGGATTAATTTGAAAACTTGTCATTCAAAGGGTTTAAGAAAATGACCTCATTTGAAGGTTCCTACATTGTATCACTTAGGTCTATGACATGGGCTTCCTCAAGATGTTCCATGGAAGTAGAATCAAAATCTCCTTCACTAGAGTCCTCTTCGATTTCAATGGGAAAGAATGCACGTGGATTAAATACAATGTTTGAATGACCCCCCCATGAAGGTACCCAAGGTTCACTTATCCATTGAATAGTCCTAGATTCTTGACCTATGTTGGATTCTTGAGGTTCACTTGATACTTGTGTAGAATTTGAACCTTGATGTTCATTGTCTTGACTTGTAACATTGGGAATAGTTGCATATGTGTGAATAACATCATCTTCTATGTCTTGACAAGACTCTTTGTGTTGAGTGTTGTTTTGACACAATCCAACTTGCTAGGATCTCAAGGCTTGATTTCCTCTATTGAAAGAATAATTGAGTTATTCCCAAGGTTCTTCAGGGTCGGTTCAAAACCTACTAGAATATCCCTAAATTGTTGAACCACTTCCTTTGATGATCATAGGGTAAGTTTATCTTGGTCCCTATACAAGTTGAGGTCAATCCCTGTAAAAAAGACATCCATCTCTTTTATCCACTCTACAACTTCCTCATGCTTACCTGCTATGGAGGCCAAATATCTCTTGTAGACCTTGATTGTCTTAGCTATTTTCTTGATCCATGATTTGAAGTTTTCTAGTTCCTCTCCCTCATATATCTTGACTAGAATCAAGAAATGTTGTTTCTAGATCACTTCAAAGTCTCGAAAGGCTTCTTTCCATTCACTTATTTAATAATCTAGACCACCCTCACTCTCCACTAGATCAATCAATAGATTAGCCTCAACCAAGATATTTGTGTATGGCCTGAATACCAGCCTGATGGCTTTCTCTCCAAATTGCTTGAAATCATTCCTACAATCTGCACTTGCTTGGATGAAGCAAGGGGTTAATCCTGCCAAAAAATATGGTGTAGCCCTTTTGTCTAGCATGGCCTGTAATGAATCCTATGGGAAGTTTGGGTCAATAGGACCTACCAGCTTGTCAATGTACCTTTTCAAGGCCTCATTCTACTTTGTCAATGATTTTATGGTTTCTTCATCTTTACTCATGAAACCTAGAGCATGCTTGATCCCTAAGGCTGCCAGTGTCTTGCTCCCTTCTCTAGTGGGTTCGCCCAAGTCCACCTCCTTAAATGTCTAGTATTCCAACATGGCTGAGGTTTGAGAAGTGCTCACGAGAGGAATTTCTATCTGTGCCTTCCATTGGCCTCTAGTGTCTTGCATGACATATGATACTATCCTTGCGGGCACACTGATTTATGTTTGTTGGAAGGCTTTTCCTATAGATGCCATACTCATTTCTTCCCCTTCTACCTCATCGGTATAAGTCCTTCTCTTAAGATAGATTTCTTTGGTAAACCAAGTAGGTTTACCAGATGCAGTCACAGGCTCATATGGGGCAACATGGAGGATAGGCGCTAAGTTTTGAGATCCTAAGGTTACTCCTCCCTCCACCTATTTCTCTTGTGCCTTTTATTTTTCATCTCCTCCTACATCCATCCCTTCCCCTTGTATTTCCTCTTCTTCCTTTTCTTCTTCTACCTTATCTTCTTCCGTTGTTCTACCTTCCTCTTCTTTGTCTTGGTCTTCATCCTCTACCAAATTGATTAGTATTTCTAAATTAAGACCAATCATGGCCTCTAGTGTGGTCTTGAAGGGTGATACCTCTTACATACTTACTACCCTCTAGGGGGTCGAGGTGGAGCAAGGAAAATGGAATGATGGTGGTGGAGTAGGTTTTGGAATTAGGATTAGGATGAGAGATGGGGAAGTAGAAGAAGAAGGGGGTGGAGTTGGTGTTAGAGTTGGGAACAATGGTGGTGGAGTAGGAATCAAAGGTGGCTAATAAGTTGGTGGAGTAGGGTTGTGAGGTGGTGGAGTAGAAACTAAACTCTCTTCTACCACCTTGTCTGTTTCTATGTTTTGTGCTACCCCGGTATCCTAGGTCTCAAGCCCTTGGGCTACACTGGAGCTTATCTGTGTAGTGGAGACATTCACTAAGGAATAGGTGAACTAGGCCTGAGGTGGAGTGAGGGTAAATTTGGGTTGAAAGAGGGATGGGGATCCTATATCATATCTTGGCATATCTTGCCCTTGATCTGAAAATCCCTCTAGATCTTCAAAATCAGATATTTGAAACTCGTCTAACCCTAAGGCATCCAAAGGATTATATTTTTCTTTTGGGTCCTCTTGATGTTTCCTAGTAGTTTATTTCTCTTTCCTCCTCTGTGACCTAGTCCTCCTGACTAGTTGTGCTTCTTCTTCCTTTTCTTCTCCTTCTCGATCTTCCTACACGATTTCTAGTCGTGGAGAAGCTGAAGTTCTTTTCCTCTTATACATCTTCTTCCCCTTTTTAGTGGTCGAAGGAGATTGGATAGAGGTGGATGGACCTTCACTTGATGGAGCCTGCAATACCTCTACTAGAGGATCTATGTACCCTGTCATCCTTGTCTTCTTATGTCTTGGGTTCGAACCATATTCCACTAGTCGTTCATGACCGTACACTATCCCTGGATTTTGATGTGGTGCCTTTTTATACTTGGGGATGGTAGATTTCTTCCCTCACTACTTATCTAATTTCTTGGGTGGCTCCATCAATGTTTTAATAGGTATTAGGCTCATTTTGTAGGGCCTCTTAATCCATTGCTCTGTTGTTCTCATCACATGTCATGCCCAAAAATCAATATCATCATTTTCATCCTTATCAATCTCTGCGTTCATGATAGGCCTATCATATATCTTGTTGTCTATATAAATGGCTTCCAGGACCTCATCTGAATCATACTCCCAAACCTTTTGGGGAATTGGAGTCTTCAAGAATTCCTTTTCCAGGGAAAGAGGCATTCTATAATAATCCCATATTCTGACCTCATGGTCATCTATACAGTTTATCCAATGATCTTCTAAGCTTGGTTCATGAATGTAGAACTTGCCAATAATATGGTTGTACGTGCCTATAGGGTCGAAGTGAGCCCACACTTTCTTGTAAAGCTGCAAAGGGGATTCATCCCATTTGAAGGCCAATGATTTGCATACCTTCATATCTTTTAGGGTATATGGGCCCAGTGAGATGGGAAAATCCCAACAATGCTTCTTCTTATTCTTTATATGCTCATAAGCGTATGTAATCTTCCTGGCCATCTCCAAGATGATTATCCAGTCGGATGGATACCTGGGTAGCTTCTTTGGTTTTAAAGTTGATCCTGCTACCCAGATGTAAGTAAATGTTTCAAATTGTATGTAATAGGCCTAGATGGCCCTTATCTTGGTAGTTTCCTCTTCTGACATCCTTTTTGCAAAGTCACCCTCAATGGATCAGATGACTGCAAATATGAAAGAATCGGTGACTATCTTATAATCAAGGCAATCTTCTAGCATATTTTCTCTCTTCATTAATTGAGGGTACACAATGTGGGGCCAAGCTTTTAGGTCATTTATGCTTCCCCTCTTGGTAAGACTTGGGTAGTCTTCTTGTGCCGCCAACATGTATACTATATATGTTCTCATGTAGAACTTTGGGTTATGCTTTACTGCCACCAACTTCTCATCCAATCTATCATTGATGATGGAACCCTAGTAAAAACTTTCTTTACGATCCCTGATCCTTTCAATTAGTAAGATCATCCAGGGTTCAAGTTGGATGGATTGAGGAAGTCCATAAACTCAGCTTATCAATGTTACATCTGACTGGATATCATCTTTTAAGTAACCTTGTCAGAGGTCTATCTTATCCAACCTATTCTTTGGGAGAGGTTGTTGAGGTAGTCATTGTTTACAATTTCATAGGCTTCCTTCTCTTTTTTGTTGAACCATTGGAGCCTCTTTCCAATGTAGAAGTTGTAGAACTTGTTGATGCCTTTATGGAGGTGGAAGACCTCCTCCATGACATTTTTCCTTATATCTAGTACTACCCGCCCCTCCATGTTTTTGACTACTCTCTCATCTGAGTTGTAATGGTTGGCCAAGGTTATAATTAGCTTTGATGACAAGATAGCTACAGGGTGGGATGTTGTGTACCCCAGGCTAGATAGGACTAGTGCAGTGTAGTCCTTGAATCTCCCTGCTAGTTGGGAGAATTGCACCAGGAACTTATCCCAGTCTACATTCCCAATGTTAGTATCAGTGATTTCCACATGTTTTGTCCTGACCCTTGAAGCTGGGGGATTCCCCTTGTATTGGTATTTCATTGGAGACATTGTCTTTTGTTCAAGCATCCCTACAAGGAGAATGCAAGTATCAGTATCTTATTGAAGAAAAAACTAAAAGAAATTTGATTAATCTAAGAAGATAGAGGTAAACAAATCTTTAAGTGGCTAGGAATGCCTCTTTTGCATTTTTGGCCTTTTCAGGGTTTCAACCACTGAAAACTAGTTCAGAGTCTGCAAAGGCTGAAAGTGCGAAAGAGGTAATTATTGATGAGAAAACTTTTGTCGGTAATTCGGTATGCAAAAGCCCAAAATTTTCTACGAATGTTGAAATTTAGAAATGGCCGAACTCCAAAAGTCTAAAATCCAATGCTTTCAATGATTCATACTTGTTATAATTTCAGACCTTTCAAAGCTCCAAAAGGGTGAAAAGGCTAAATCCCTTATGGATACTTGGGTGACACGCTAAAAAAATGGTTTTTGGCCTTTCGGGGGCCAAAAACTTGTGGCAAGGGCAGCGACCTGAAAGCCACAAAACCCTAACCTAAAAAATGGGAAAGATCCGACTCTAGTCAACAAGGAGGGACTCCTTGCCAAGTTTGAAGGCATCCATAAGGCCCTAGGAGACCCTGGGGTGTGGAGGTGAGCACAAACTGGGTTGGACAAGTATTAGGTGCAAGGAAACCCTAACCTAAACCTAGAAGAGGATAGAAACAATGAAGCACAAGGTAGGAACCTACCTCAACTAAGCGTGGAGCAGAAAAGGATGACATGGTGAAGCTCGAAGGTGAGGGGTGATCAATCACAAGGCATAACAGAAACATATCCAAAGTTGCAAGCTCTCAAAATGTCAAGATGAAAAGAAAACAAAGTGACTGAATGAGAGTGCTTTTACCACTTTATAACCCATGGTTGGAGGTGGTGTTTTTTTACCTTTCGGCCTTTGAAACGCTTAAAATTTGGGGGTAAACACCTTCGGCCTTTCGGTGTTTTCAGAGGCTGAAACACCGAAAGTTCAGGTTTTCAGCCATCTTGGTATTTCGGGGACTTGGGTCCTCCAAAAGGATGAAAGGGACGAAAGGCCAAAAAAATGTCTTCTTTCTATGTTAATGAACCAACAACCCTTCACTGTGACTGACCTACTAGGGACCAAGAAAGGGGCAGACGTGAGAATACCAAAAGGAAAAAAAAAAGGGGGGGGGTCCCCATGGTCAGAGGACCAAAAAGGGGGTGTGTGTTGTGGACCCACAACACTTTGGAAAATGAATCCCACTCATAATCCCTAGAATCATCTTCACTCTCGGAACCTAGAATGTGCACATGTTCAAGGAAATCATGC
The DNA here is from genome assembly GCA_018584345.1 of Thuja plicata. Classification (NCBI taxonomy): domain Eukaryota; kingdom Viridiplantae; phylum Streptophyta; class Pinopsida; order Cupressales; family Cupressaceae; genus Thuja; species Thuja plicata. The sequence continues at coordinate 3,180,046 of MU226104.1, forward strand.
ATTGGACTTGAACTTTCTCCTTTGTGTTGAAAACCTATTCTGGATTTTTCTTCTTTTGATCTCCAAGATGGTTCAATGGGTTCTAATAATCCTCTATTTTGAACTCCTAAGGGTCTTCTTCCCTTATATCCCATTTTTTGTATGATTTGATACCCTTTTCCATATTGATCGGTTTGAATATTGATGTGTTGTACCCTTTCTATGGGATTATTTAAAGTGTCCTCCTCCATATAGAGCCATTGTAGTACTTCATTATCCTCCTTCTCTAAGATATATTTGTCACTCTTTTACAAAATGAGAGTTGTATTTACGAGGGGGATGAGCACTTGATGGTTTTCCATGTGTCCTAGGAGAGGTTGGTAAATCAAATAGGGAAACAAAATATTCACCCACTCCCTTGGAGTTGATTCTACATTTTTTTTTCAAAGGTGTGCATCAATTCCCTCATCTTTTATTATTTATCCTTATTAGCTTGTTCTCTTTCTTCATTGGTAGGCTTTGAAATTTCCATCTTCAATGTAGAAGTCTTAGCTGAATTATCATGTGAATTTGGACCCTCATAACTCATCTTTTCCTTTCCCTTAGTTGATGTAGTTGAGTTAGTCTGGTTAGGGTTTGAGATAGAGGTAGCATTTGATGTCAAATTCAAACTTTCCTCTTTATGTTCTTCATTAGTGTCATTAGGGATGAATCCTTCCCTATTGTGAGGAATAAATAATTCATGACTTGGCTTCAATGTGTTACAATATTGAAAGGGATTAGAATCTACTCCAATTGTGATCTCTTCACCCCTATGTGGAAAATTTACACATTGGAGATAAGTAGAAGGTATCGCTTGCATCTCATTAATCCAAAGTCTTCCCATTAGGATATTATAAGTTAATTTCATGTTGAGAAATTGACATGGTATATTTTTTGATAGGTCCTACTTGGATAGATAAAACAATCATGCCTTTTGAAGACCTTTCTTCCTCATCATAAGCCTTAATGGTGATGTGATTTTTAGTGTCAATGGATGATTTTCATATCCCTAAATACTTGACAAGGTTTAATGTACAAATATTGAGACCGACTCCCCCATGAATGAGAACTCTCTTAACCCCATGCCTTTGGATTAACACTTCTATATGCAAGGGCAAAATTTGAGTTTGGGTAATAGACATGTCATCTTGTTTGGAGAATGAAAGGCAATGAGGAGCTATGAGATGTCGTACCATATTTTAAAAATTATCCTCCTCCAAGGTTATAGGAACATTAGTTTCCACTAGGGCTTTCTCCAATATTTTTGTGTGATTAGGAGATAGTTTCAACAACTCCAAGATAGAGATTTGTACTGGATTTTTATGCAATTGATCCACCAAACTATAAGGCTTTATTGAAGAAGATGTTGGTTTAGCCAAAGTAGTTGTTGAAGTAAGACCAAAGGTTTTAGGGGAACTTCCTTTTAGGGTAACTCTTGCTTCTTGCCCCGTAGTTACAATATTAGAGGTCTCTCAAATAGGTTTTTCTTTGATTACCACAACATTGATAGTACTATGATGTCCAGATAGGGCATTAATAGTATTATCATAGCTATGGGCAAAGTTTACATTGTTTTTGCCTCTTGAATTGTTTCCATTGTTCCCTCCATTGTGAGCACTGGAAGATTCACCCTTTTCATGTTTGTAGAAATGAGTTTTAAATGTTGTGTGGTCTTCATTGTTTTGAGGTCCTTCTACCTTAATCACACCATTATCAATTCGGTATTGCACTATATGTCTCAAACACATGCAATCATTTGTTTCATGTCCTCGATTTCTATGGTATTCACAATGACTAGACTCACTCCACCATGTAGGTTTGATTTTTGGTTCATATGGTTGAGCTCTAGGTAAGTCAATAAGCTTATTAGCAATGAGGATTCTTAATGCATTCTCAAGTGGTTTACCTAAAGGTGTGAATGTTCTTTTAGGAGTTGATGTAAAGAATGGCTTAGGCTTGTTAGGCCCTTGATTGTTCCCAAAGTTATTATTGTTAGTGTTGTTGTTGAAAGGTACTTTGGGTTCTTGAGTCACATTATTAGCTTGAGAAAATCCTTTGGTAAGATTGAAAGGGGTGGCCTTCAAATTATTTGCCTCTAGAACTCCATCATTGACCACTCCTTTGTTGTTATTCCTCATCCAAAACCGGTTATTGTTAGGAGGGTTTCTATTTTGGTTGTTATTAGAGGTATTGTTGTTATTGTTTTTATAAAGCTTAAGTTCTCCAATTTTGACCAATACCTCTTCCATGGTTACCCCATTCTCAATTAGGTCTTGGAAATACCTAGGACATTGTATCCTTAACCGATAATTCATCTCATTAGTCAAGCTATTAATAAAGATGTCCATCTTCTCTTTTCCAGGTACACTTCAATGGTATCTAGCGAATACAACTCTCTATCATTGTAAGAAAATTAGGAATCCTTCTCCCTCTCATTGCTTGGTATTACATAAATTTATCATCGTAACCTCATGTTTGATATTTTTGGAATAATGAGTCACGAATTTGGAGGCCAACAATTCAAAAGTTCGGATGTCGGAGGGTAACTTGGAAAACCACTCCATGGCCATGCCTCCTAAAATCCTAGGAAACAACCTCATTAAATACGTTGTCTCATGAAAAAAATCAAGGCTTAATGCACAAAATTCCCTTAAATGATCTTGGGGATCGGATGCTCCTTCATACTTGTCATATTTAGGAAAAACAACATTATTTGGGAATGGAACCATAATTAGGGTTTTATTGAATGGAAAAGGACACAAAGCTTTGATGGAAAAGGGTTTAGGATCCCCGCTTTGTTTTATTGTGTCCAATTGCATTTGGAAGAGTTTGAATTGTTTGTTCATGATATCAATAGGATTTTCCTCAAATTCTTTTTGTTTAAGCTGATTGACATCATAATCACGAGGGAGTTTAAGACCCATTTGAGAAAGGTCTAAAAAGTACTTCTCCCTATCTTTATCCAATACTTTTTCCATAAGTTTCATGAAGAAGAGACTTTGCATGGCTTCATTAACCTTCTCTTTGGTTTCTTCTTCATCATGAGGGTCAACATTTCCCCCATTGTTGTTATTATTTAACCCTTGGTGGTTAGGGTCTATTGGTCCTCCATTACTATTATTATTTACGACCCCTTGGTTATTAGGGTCAAATCCCCCTATTAATGTTATTGTTATCAACCACACCACCTCCATTGTTATTAATGTCTTTATTAGCATGGTTGATCTGATCAGGGTCCACATTTACAAAGGGGAAAGACATAATGGGTTCTTCTTCTCTCGTGGGTTCTTGTGTTTGTCTGAAGAAGTAAATGTGTCACTTGGGAAAGGTAGCTCATGGCTTAGATACGAACCATCTGATTGCAGGGTGTTCTTGATGTAGTGAGATCATGTAAAAGCCGGCATGGACATGAATTACATTTTAAAATGTTTGATTTTCTCACTTAAGTTGATCAATCCCTCACAATTTTTGTAAAAATGTCCAAAATTAGGGATTATGATCAATTTGAATTTACAAATAGCTCAAAAACCCAAAAGGGTAGTCAAATTTGAAATCTAAATTTTTCCAAGTATTTGGGAAGTATCCACTATTTTCCCTTCTTTGTTTCTGGGAATCACTTGCCTATATGTAGGCATGATTTAAAACTTAACACGCGGTAACTAGAAATTGGTTAGGCGGTACTCTGTAATGGAGCAGACCGCTTTTGCCTGTTGATAGGCATTATTGAAATCTTTCTAGGTGTCACTTTCCAATGACTCAGGTGGTATTGAAATGCTGCCAGGCATCGTTGAATGTGTCACAAGTGTCATTTAACTATGCATAGATGACACTTTGCAGATCCAGTTTGATTTTCTCAAATTTTTTGATTTTTTTAAAGTTTAAAGTTTTTGATTAGGTCTGCAGAATATTCTTGCTTGAAAATTAAAAATAAATGCAACACACATGTCAAGTTTGCATCATGTCCCTAAAACAACACTAAATATTTATGTTCTCGGTCATTTTAAACATGTATATAATAAGAGTATCTTCCACGCAATTCTACCTAAAGTCAAATTTGGCTTTTAAACACTTGGCTCTAAAAGGTAGGCTTGCTACTTATATAGGATTTATTTATCACCTCCATTCTAAATCATGTCAAGTCCTTTTACCCCCTTGTGGGCTTCCCACATGCACAAAAGTGCAATTTTGCACAATCCCGAAGGACTACTCGAGGAAGTGAAGAAACTTGCACACAATCTAGTCACCTTCCCATTAAGGAAGAATGCATTTATAGTGGGTTGGATAGTATCACGGAAAAAGTGATTGTCTCCTACTTTGGGTCGTTCCCTCTCACCGTCCTCGTAAGGAAATTCTCAGGAGGTAGGCCCTCTAAAGCTCTATTTTAACTAGCATGTATATGAAAGCAATAAAGTGAACTTGGTTTAAAAACTTTGGGTATTTGATTCACTTAAAAAGTGAAGAGCATATCCCTATTGTTGTTCCTTGTTCAAAACACTTCAAGCAACAATGATTCTTTTTCAACCTCGTTACAAAGAGGTTCTTATAAATGAAGTGTTTGATTAATTTTTCCTTCCTAATTAGCTAGATTTAATTGAAATGCCGCAAGTTAAATAAAAACAAGCTTGATAAGTAGATTACCTCTTTCAAAGATAGCAATGGCTGGGCGGTTTTTTTAGTTTTTTCTTGTTTTTCAACTCACATAGTGGTGATCATTCCCTCTCTGGATCCTCCAGCAAGTTAGTCAACACAAAGTCCAAAGTGAAGAAAACTTGAAATCAAATTGACAAATGCACCTAAGTTCTTTTGATAAAATTCATCAAATCAAGTTTCAAGAACCTAAAGCATAAAAATCAATTTAAAGTAGGGAACTTCTTTTTGTATGCACTACTAACTTTCAAGTAATGATCATACAAATGCTCTTCTACCTCTAAATTTGCTAAAATATTGGCACTATGCAAATCTTTAGAGTACTTGTTGAGAGCTCTTACCTCTTTGCTTTCTCTTGTAACTCTGAGTTCTGGCTTCTGCACCTTCGGATGCTTTTTCATCTATAGGAAAAACACAGACATAAAGTCAAAAATTAGAATTTAATGATTTAACAACAAAAGAATATAAAAAGAAGCTGACAACATTTAACAGCTAGCAGGCATTATTTAAACGTGCCTAGGCATTATTTAAAACTGTATAAGCATTTCTTTCCAGCAAATTAGGCATTATTTAACTCTGTTAGGCGTAAAACTTTAAATGATAGGCGTGACAAAAAGTGAAAATTGTGTAAAATAAAAGCTACTAGGCGTCATTTTAAACTTTGTAGGCATCTTTTCCCGAAGCACATGCAATTCTTTACTATCATAGACGTGACAATTTATCTCACAGGTGACACATAAAGAAAATACAGAAAAGAAGAATTTCTATAGGCATGATTAAACTTCTGGTAGGTGTCGTTGAAATGTGTGTAGGTGTCACTTCCCTGAAAATCTGTATAATTTGATCAATAGAATGATTCATCTTTACTTACCTAGGTATCACCAGTTCAGATCTAGAAGCTTCTTCTTTTGTTGGATGAATCACTTCTCTGTCATTGTTTTGATCTATTGGTACATGCACTTCTAGTTCAATATACACAATCTCTCGATCATCTTCAATCATATTCTTTCTTGAATCACCAAATTTATCAGAGTATTCATCTACCTTTACATTTTCACTCTCAATCATTTTGTTAGCTCTTTTATTGAAACACTTGTATGCTTTACTTTTAGTATAATAACCCAAGAAAATACCTTCATCACTCTTAGGATCAAACTTCCCAGTGTCATCATATCTCTTAATGTAACATCTACTGCCAAATACTTTAAAATATTTAATATTTGGTGAGTGACCATACCATAGCTCATACGTGTCTTATATGATCCTTTCTTTACTTGCACTCGGTTCAACGTATAAATTGTAGTACTGATTACTTCTCTCCAATACATCTTTAGTACATGTCCTTCAATCAACATCATCCTTCCAACATCCAAAGAAATCTCCCATGACTTATGCAAGTTCTCTATGGCTTGAATCTGCCAAGTAATATAGAAACTAACTCCTCCATAGGTTCAAGTGTACTCATGTCTAGTAACCCAAGTGTTACCTCTAAAAATTTAACATGGTGTTGCATTACATCAACTGTAGGAATCAAATAAGTCTATAGCTCTAGTAAAGTAGTGATTCTCTTATCTTGTTATGCTTTTATTATCTCCAGCTTGTGATTTACAACCTTACCTTGTGATCCGTAATTGGTAGCTGAGTGTGAAATGGGATAAAAAAATACCAATTAAAGACTTAAGCTCTTTTTGGGCTTCATTTCTATTTAGCTCAAAATCTTGGGTAAACAATGAAAAATCATAAAATTTAGCAAGTAATTTTCCAACCTCTTTCAAAGTTTCCTTCACTTGGTTCACATGAACTGTAAGTGTCCCTTTATCTGATGCAATAGTCTCCATTAACTTATCATTCCTCTTCTTTACATAATCCATCTTTTCTTTATTCATGACAACTTCCTCCGAAATAGTAACCTTCTCAGTGAGAGCATTGATCAAAGTATCTATCTTCTCAATCAGTGTAGCATTAGGATTATAGTCAACTTTAGGTACAAGATTTTTTAGAATGGATCTAATTGACTAATGTACTTTCTTGTTTCCTTTCATGTCTAAGTTTGTCCCTTATAGCTTCAACTTTAGTATCTCAAATATTCTCATTAATTCATGAGGACTCATTTTGGTAACATCAATAGGTGCTTGTATGACCTCAACATCCTCATTTATAAGTTCATCTTCAATTTCTTACCCAGGAATATCCATATCCTTTCTCTTCTTCTTGTAACTTGAAATCCCACTTAGATACAATTTCCTCTTTACTGAATGTGCTGCAACATCAACTTCATGAGATTCATCTTTATTTCCAACCTCTTCACTCTTATCCTTATGTACTTCCTCTTTTCTTTGCACATCTTCAACTTGAAGAGTAGGAGCTTTTTGTTGAGTATCAGAAGATATATACCCAATAATTCCTTCAATCACTTTCTCAGTAGTGACAAATTCATCGATTGTTACCTCTTCAATGGTACCCTCTTTTCTTTGTTTCTCCTCTTTAGCATAACCCACCGGTTCAACTTATTTCTCCAATTTTATCTTCATGATATCAAGAGTCTCGTCATGAACTACCTGTGATTCACCAATGAGTATTCTGCACACTCTACTTCTTGTTTTGAATTCAGGTCTAATAGCCTCAATAATGATCTTCACTTCTTTAATAGACAATTCAGGCTTAAGTATAATCAATTCTTATTCCATCATTTCCCTATCTTGTTTGAGAGCACATCTCCACCTAGCATCAATCTTCTTGTAAAGTGATTTAGGAACCATTTTATGCAGTTCACTAGGTCCTCTACAAAACTTATGCAAATTGTATACAATAGAATCTTCTACCTTTTTCTTACCTTCATAATCATTTTTTTCATAGCATCGGTTGGCATCACTCACACTTCCATATTCCCTTATGTTCTTAGCTATGCTATCAGTAGTAAAGTTTCTCCCAGTCTTAGGTTTAACTAATTTCTCAATTGTTGCTAACAATCTTTGATTTTATTCCACTAGCCCTCAATTCGGCTTTCTCTTTGTCATAATATGTAGGATGTTCTTTTACCTTAGCTCTAGCCTTATTTTTACTCTTTCCTTTTGAATCTTTGTAGCCATGGGCTATTTACTTCTTTCTCTTGTAATTTTACTGTTCAGTCATAGGTGTCTTCTCTTTTTCCTTTTCCTTTTGCACTGTGGAATTCCTAGTTGCTCACCATGTTGCCTTACCAATTATAGAATATAGAACCTCTACCTCTTCTATTTCTACACTAGTATTTGAAGACCTTTCCTCCTTAGCGAAAAACTTATTCCTGATTTTATCCATCATACCATGTGTAATACCAGTCTTCTTGGCTAAATTATCAACTTGTTTCCTCATTCTTCTCTCTATTACAAGTGCGTTTAGTTGTGAATAATTTTTTTTCAGATAAGTTTCTTCATAGGTACAAAACCCAGGAGAATGACGTCGATTGGCTTGGATAGTAACTCATCAATATGGAGTGATATAATATTACCATCTACCTCATAAGCCATCAGTAGATCCAAAACATTTCATGGTTGTATTACATGCATCATAAACGCATTGGTATCCACAACAAAACATATATCTTATTTGTACTTCTCTACTATACCAGTTAGGATCCTCTCTCTCTCTCATGCATTCTTTTTTGAAAATCTTTGAAATAACCCCACATAGTACTATAATAATTAATTCCTAACATCATTATGGATTCCTTAATCTATACTACTACAGGTCTATCAGTCGACCACTAAATCACACCAATACTAGGGAAATGATTTTTGCAAGTAGAAGAATGTACATACCAGAAACAAACCATACTTGAATTCTCATGACCTCACATAGGTCGTACTATGAATTATCCTTCACCATCTAACATGCAACATGAATACCACCACCAGACACACTATTCAATCGTCTTGATTGATATACCTTATAACTGATCACCATAGATGCAAAATTGACCTTGATATATACAATATTGTTAATAGTCATAGCACGTTGGTCTTGTTTTGACTTTTCTAGATGAGTGACCTCACCAACAGGAATCATTCTTAGAATAAGTACATCACCGGTTGCACACATCCTTGTCACCATGCAAATAATCTCCTGGGTAATCTTATGCGGCCTATCTAACCATAAGAATTTATCATGAAATCTACTTATTACATATCTAATCTAGTCGGGTTCAAAATCATCGGGTAGGTTGACTACATAATTCAACCCTCATCTTCTAAATGCTTGTGTTTATCCTTCAATATAGAGTCATTACACAGTTTGGTATATGCATTGAAGATAAAAATTGAACCAAGATCCTCAATCTTACAATTAATAAACTACCTTATATCCTTATTCAACAACACACCATGGGGTATCAAAGACAAAGTTCCCACATGATCATTCTCTACCACCTTCAAAGGATGCAACTTAAATACTAGCCTCAGTTCCTCTATAATCTCAACCAATATAGGAGTTTCCATAATTCTAACAATAAGTTTCTTCATAAAACATAGTATAGAACCTTTGAAACACAAATAAATACCACTTGTGTTCATTGGTAAGGGTTCTTCAAACACAGCTACAATTCTAGCACAAGATCACAACTATCAATCCACAATCACTTCAAATCACTTTAGATTTTCTTGCAGAGTTTCTTCTTAGCTCGTAGAATGCATTGCGATGAATGAACTTTGATTTTTCTCTTTTAACATTTCATTTCCAAGTTATAAATGCAATGATAAAATAGTACCTTTAACTAGTTGCAACCAGTTAGAATATAAAAAGTCACTGTGACATAAAAAATCATTATGCAGTCGCATAGAATCATATGTAATACAATATTCTTCATCAGATTTTTTCATAACATCAATAGACATCTAAATATTCTGATAAATCTTACCACACACACAACTTAGGGGATAGGTTATAGGTCTTACTTAATTTTCTCCCCCTAAGCTAATAGATTTGACTTAGTATGATGAATTGAGTTCACCTTTCTTAACCCATGTTTCCTTCATCTTCTTTCTTATTCCTTCAATATGTGTAATCTTTTTTCCTTTATCATTAACACCCATTCAATGGTTGACCTCCATCGTTATTCTTCTTAGCTCTACAATATCTAGCAAGATGTCCAATCTTGTTGCAATACTAACACACCATACCTATTTGTCTCCATGGTCCAACATTGCCTCTACTAGTTCTCATCCTTCAATTCACTTCTGTGTGTCCATAATTGTTACAAATAGAATAGGTAACATTCAATCAATTGTCTTGTTGATTACAAATCTGTCGATTGGAGTTATATGGCCTTTGATTATTGATTCTATCCCTGCACTCATTAGCTTTGTGACTATACTTGTTGCAATGATACCAATTACCATGAAAGACACTAGATCTAGCATTGTAACCTTCAAATTTTCAATAAAAATTTTCCAAATCTAGAAATAGGTGTGTTAGGTCTATTAGGTATAATAGTTCTAAACCTACATACATTAGCAATATGACCTTCCTTGTGACAATTGAAACATATCGGTCTATAATTTCTCTTACCGACTTTTTTGTTTTTCACCTTAGGTGCTGACTCTCCTTTTGCATGGATCTCCTTTAAACCAGATGACTCACTAAATTCAAATTTAGAAAACCCTAAACCTCGTTTCTCACCATTTCTCCTTTGTCTTGAGAGTTTTTCATCAAGTTTAGCATCTAACTCTTATTTAAATTGTCTAACAGATCATTGGATTCCTTAAGTTTTCCTTTCAAATTTTCATTCTCTTTCCTGAGATTCTTATTTTCTCTTATGACATTGGCATTTTCTTCATTTGTATCATGTAGGTGTTCACACAATAACAACTTCTTGTTCATATCTGAATAGTTCCTCCAACTTGGTTGTTAAGGTATCATCTTTAGCTTTGAGATCATCTTCTGCAACCTTCTTGGCTTCATCCACAACTTTCCTTGCTTCTAACTCTTGACCATTCTCATTGAGAAGTTTTCCAACTCCCTTTGCATGTTCTTCTTTTCTTTCTTCAGCTTGGCCAACACCTTATGCGTGTCCTTTTTTTTTTCCTTAGCCAGTCTCTCATTCTCCAGGACCACAACCTCTAGCTCATATCCATAAGACCCACTCTACTCAAATAGGTGATTGATGATGTCTTGGTTCTCACTCAATTGTTTAACCAAATCTTATCTCTTAACCCTAGATTTCTTCAATTGGTCCTTGAGTTTTTCAATCATTTCTTTAGCCTCTACAAGTAGACTTCTACAGAATTCCATTTTTTCCTTAAGGATCTTTCCCAAGCTATTAGGATTCTTCAAGGGAACTCATCTCTAATACCATTTGTTATTATATAGAGGAACTGAGATCGGGTGGGGGGGTGAAACAATGTAAATAGGTAATGAACCAATTCAACCAAGAATTTGAAAAAGATTTTAAACAACTTCCATACAACCAAACATGCAAGTGTAACTATGCAATAGAAGTATTTCATTTCAAGAATCCAAAAATCATAACACATAACACCACTATTTTTTATCATGGAAGCCTTGTAAGAGGGAGAAAACTATGGTGGGGATGACACCAACAAATATATTCACTGTAGTAAAAGTAGTTTCCATGTTAGGATCTTACAATACCCTCTTAGGGTCTCACTCGATTAAGAGTGACTAGTACCTTGTTAGAAGTAAAAACAAAGTTGTGAGGATCTACATCACTCGAGGATTTAGAACTCCTTCTTAGAAGTTTCCCTGTTAAATTCCACCCTGTTAAGGGATTTAAACTGCTAGCCTATTGGAGTTAGTCTTGAGCAATGAACTCAAATCAATGATCTAGAAATGACACTTCTTACCTATTAGATCCAATCCAATCTTTGAACCCTAGTGAAATTTTTGATATTTGTCTCTGATTGTAACCACCAATAACATGATCTTCAACCCTAAATCACACAATTTAGCTTTCCTTTATATTCTTGTTCTTAAGTTGGTTAAGACTTAAAAAACATTCCACAAGTCAGCCCAAAACATTGACCTAACTCATAAAAATCAACACCAACCATACCTAACATGTCAGCCCAAAATGTAATACAAAATTTTATTACCAAACACCAACAAATAACCAACCACCTCAATCATCTTATCATCAAGAACCAATCAGTAACTCAACCGGTTTAAACTAAACACATCACCAAAATACCAAATCACTCAAAATATTGAGTTAATTGTCACGATTGGTAATTTGAACTTGTGTGATTAAAATAAGGCTCTAGTAATGATCACGCCACCCAATGTGCTCACTATCTTGATCACTACACAAAATAGTTTTTGTTAATGTCTTCTTGTTAACTGATCAAAACACTTAGCTTATTTTTCTTTACCTATCCATCCATTCCTTCAATATCTATAACTTGTTCATCAAATCTAATAGAGTTTCCATCAATGAAAAACTCATAAGCATCAAACACTGCATCTCAACTCCAAAATCCATCAGAATGCCAAAAAACATAAAACAAGAAAAACCATGGTGAAAATATTGCTAACTATATGAGATAATAAATTATAATGTTTTAGGTCATAGGACAAGGAGCACATTGTTCCCAAATATGAAGTCAACAAAGAGGTTGGTTTCCTTATAATCAATAATGATAGATATTACCCAAGTGTGCTCACACAAGCCTAATAGGACCTCCACTATTCCTAGTATTCACAAGACCCTATGCTTAATTTTTAGGATCTCGCTAGCCCTCATTATATAATTCTAGGACTACTTCATTACCACTGTAAGAGTTGGTATAAATTGTGCTTCACAAGGCAACAACTATCATTAGTTTGTACTTCACTCTTTTAGTCTTCCTTAGACAAATCCAAGTGCATTTCCATCCTTTCAAATCCACAAGTGTTTGCAAGGACAGTTATCATGTTTAAAAACTTATTATATTCCCCATCATCCCATTTTTAACAAGGTATCATAACTTTTCCAAATGATCTCCCAATTCACCTTCAATTTTGGCTTTTAGGCCTATTCCTTCTAGTAGCTCTATCTGACAGTTTTTTCTCACTTCTTGCAAAATAAACCCAAACAAATCCAAAAGAAAAGTGGGGATACTGATACCCTTTTTCAAGACTCAAATTATTTTGTAGGTCTTAGGGTCTTAGGGTGTCTGTACACTGGATTCCTAGAATTAAGGACAACTAGGGCTAATTGGACTAGAAAAATACAATCAGATGACTCATGCTTGGAAATGTATAAAAATGTATTGGTTGATTCTTATCCCTCCTAGGAGGTGTATGTATATCCCCGAGGCTCCAAAAACCATGCTTTTTTTCCTTCAACTCACAATGTCCCTGCAATCAAACACCACTTATCACTAGCAATCTCCTAAGGCCGGGTACTCCAGTCTCGCCTAGGGCTTGCCATGAAAATTAGTTAAACAAACTTTTTGACTCTCTCCTCCTATAAAAATAATGTGCATAGGCTCTCCATCCATATTCACCCATTCCATGATGAAATTCACGGTGGAGAATTATGGAGGAGCCATTTTGTTCAAAATCACCCTGTCAAATCCAGCAACTAGTCTACTTACAAACTAATTTACAAGTCTACTCTAAAGAACTCACAAAAACTTGCACATTCAACAAAAGATGCTCAAAACTACCTATAAAACTCAAATCCAACACTAAATTTCACTATTCAATCCATCTAACAATGCTCAAACATACACATAGTCAACTGTATTCTCTCACAGAAAACAAAGTTCTTCTTGCTATTCAAAAACTTGCATTATATCATCATTACCTCGGGAAATGAGGCTTCATGTTCTCTAAATATTATTTCTCCATGTTTTTAGGCCACTACCATTAACTAAATTTTCCACTCACCGAATGGAATCAAACTTGCCAACGTTGTCGGACAACATTGCAACGTTGCAAAATGTTGTCAAGCAACATTTTAGCAACTTTTACATCTTTTGCTAAAACTTAGTTTAATGACCTCCAATCATCATGACATGATGTAAAAACATTATAAAGTCCTTGTTAGGCACAAATATAAGCCATGCTAATCCTTCTAGGATTTTTGAGCCCAAATTCCCAATTTAGGCTAAAATGCACTAAACACACTCAAAACCTTAAACATCTAGTTGGTTTGATCCTAGTCTAATCCAACTAGGTATACACAAGCAAGACCTTCTAAGGTCAAAAAAAAAACACCAACTTGGATAAGATCAGTACAAGCCACTACAAAAACACAGGGATTGGATTTAGCCTAGGTGCTCCTACACCAAATAAGCACTAAATATTATAGTTTCATTAGGATAAAATAATTTACATATAACATCAAGTAGTACTGGTGTTTGGGCTATTTAAGAATGCATTCCTGAAATGCTAATTAGATTTTGATTGTTTCAATTATCTACTTCATATTTCTCTTTGTTAGTCTTCCATATCTTTACAATATCTCATATACTTCTATGTACTCCTTGTTTTCATTATATGATCTTTTATCTTTGTCTCATATTAATCTCTGAAGTATTTCTATCATTATACACCCTTTGTAACATACTACAACCACCAACCATGTCAACCAAGTAGAATGTAGTGTGTGAAATGTCAATTGTTGACCCAAATACACTCTCTAAAACATGTGAAGAAAAAATATAACGTGTGAAACTTTATATCAATCCAAAATACTCCTTACAGGATTCAAAATTACTGGCTAGATCTCCATAGACTACAAAAAAGAAAAGCACCTTAAGTCATCCTCAAAGGAATAAAACTATTAATCAAGTCAGCCAAACAACCTTAAACAATAATGGAGACCACAAAAATCAAAGTGAGGTACAAGACACGAACATCTGATCATAAAAAGGTCATATTAATGCATCACAACATAAAAAACACTTGACAAGGAGAAAAACAAAGTATTATTATACATTGATGTTCTATTTCCAAGTAATCTGAGACTCAATATGATATATTTCTATTTGTGGAGAAGACTAGACCATAAAATACGAGATATATTATTTTTTAATATATATCTATAGAATATCAAAAGCACAAACTAAAACTAGTTGAATGTGCCAAAATGTAGAGAAAAACACAAGACATAGTCACTAGATTATTCACTGGAAGAATTACTCAAAGTTAATTATAATTAATGAACATCATAAACTAACTTCATATCGCTAAATAAGAACTGAAATGACTGAGCATGTATCTTGAAACCATGTTCAACTATTTTTGACTATTTGTGATATACCGACAATATGCAATTGCTCTTGTACATATGAAAAACCTCTGGATAGATATTGAGACATCTAGAAACACCATATGAAAACCATTCCAATAGTCTCCAAAGATATGATTCGATATATGCATGTACTTCTACCACTATACAACTCTAAAAAGCTAAAACAACAACTATACAAAGCTTTCAAACCAAAGCAATCCTTTGATAAAAAAAATCTGAGATCAATGATAACCAAATATCACGAGTGCAACAATACCAACATCTCCACCTAGCTAAATACATTATAATGTCACTTCCCTAGGTGCATAACATTCATTGTAATATAACATGGCATAAATACAAACATCAATTTAATAGTCATTATGAGTTCACTACCATGAAAGGAAATTCATGACAACATGAAATTTTATGCTAGAATAATGACACCATATCTTAGTCATGCTATATATATCTAGAATAATTATATATCACTTTTTCATGTTGAACTACCTATACATGGGGCTTCACTTAGTGAGCCTGGGTCATATCATGTATGTTTGTGGCATACTAAAGAATACCCATATTTTAAAAAAATATTGCCCCAAACTTCTTTTTTTCATCCCCCTCCAATACCCACCCAAGATCCCCCATACCCATTTACCTTTATAAACCCTCTTAATCCCCCACCCCCTATTGTATGTTGA
>MU226104.1:3205685-3217781 GCA_018584345.1 Thuja plicata
GGTGGAATTGATTTAATTAAAAGCACTTAGGACTTTAGGATTAAATCAATTAATCATAGGGATTTTAGCTAATAATCATTTGAAAAATAGGAATTTAAATGTAATGTCAGATTTATGCAAATTTGGGTTTTCTGCATTTGAAACTCAGTCAATTAAAGTCAATCAGGAGAAGAATTTTCCTAATACAATAGGACTTCGAAGATAAGAAAATGCACCAAAATTGATTAGGTTTAGTAGGTGCCAATTTTGGGGTGTTACACCCCCTACCCCCCAAATGCACACCACCCTCCAGAAACATCCAGAAACACCCTATGTAAACCATTCCAATAGTCTCCACAGATATGAGTCAATATATGCATGTACTTCTAGACTACTATACAACTTTAAAACACTGCAACAAAAATTCAAACCAAAGCAATCCTTCAATGAAACAAATTTGACATTAATGGTAACAAAACATCATGTGTGTAACAATACCAACATCTTCACCTAGCTAAATGCATTATAATGTCACATCTCTAGGTGCATATAACATTCATTTTAATATAACATGACGTAAATACAAACATCAATTTAATAGTCATTCCGAGCTCACTACCATGAAAGAAAATTCATGACGTACATGATATTTTAAGCTAGAATCATGACATCATATCTTAGTCATGATATATATGTAGAGAACAATCACATATCACTTTTACATGTTGAACTAGCTATACATGGGACTTCACTCAGTGAGCCTGGGTCATAGCATGTGCGTTCGTGACATACTAAAGAATACCCCTATTTTCAAAAAATATTTCCCCAAACTTATTTTTTGTCACCCCCTCCACTACCTACCNCCCCCCACATCACTTTACCTTTATAAACCCTCTTAATCCCCCAACCCCCTACCCCACAAATGCGCCCCCATGTAGGCAATATATTGCCCTATTGTTTGCCCATTTTAAGTCCTCCAATATGAACACATGTGGTATTGTATTGCCCCATTAATGAAGACCTTTTGACTACCTAGAACTTTCATACTCTATGTATATGCAAAAAAGTAGAACCAAAACTATATTTTGGGTGGAATTTGTTTTGAATTTCACATATAAGGTGATCTTTTTCATATTTATGTGCTTGTTATGGGAAGAGATATTTTTGGCAACACTAAATATGATTTCAAATTTTGTGGTGAATAGTAATTTTCCGAACTAAATCCCAGGACTACTAGATTGGTTTTTAAGGTAAAACCATAAGATAGTCTAACATATTTTTTAAGGGAAGTCTTGACATTATACACTTTATTTATGGGACAAATTTGGATATGCAATGTATTACAACTATATGATATGTATAACTATTAATTACCTTTTTTAATAAAAAGTATGGTATTTATGATATTTTGTAGCTTATATTATAACTAAATTTAAATACTTTTAGAAAATTGCCTGTATTTTTAATACAAAAATTATTTCATAACTATAAATATTTCAACATTATAATTGTTTAACACGTAGAAAAATGAATCATTAAGATAATTCTAATAGTTGTGCTCAAAAGAAGATTCACAAAAAAGTAGGGGAAAATCTCTTTTTGAATTTGTTTTTGAAGATTAAGGATCTATTGTCCCGAAAACATGATGCAATTTCTTTTAGTTTTTATTGGTTATTTTTAGCATTTTGTTATTACTTTTTTTCTATTCATAATTTCTATCTAGTCTCATTTAAGATTTTTTTTCTTAATTTAAAGGATTGGGACCCTTGTTTCCCATTTTATCTATCAAAAAATACTATAATTATTATAATTTCTTTTTAAAATTTTAATACAATGTACAAACTAGTTTTCAGATCCATCCTATTCAAAGTAAGATACTAGTACTCTAGATACATTAAATACATCTATCCAAAAATACGAGAGAGGTACCGATTTAAAGCTATTTTATTCTACTTTGAAATTATTTACATATATAGAAATATAGAATAAACCTTACATACTATTTAATTTAGAAATATAATATTTATTATTAAATATTATTAGTTTGATATATAAATAACCATCAAATTTAAAATAAAAGAATAAATATTTTTTTCATTGACTTCTATTATTAGACTTCACCTCCCATTATCATTGTAAGATATATGTAACATTGATTAACAAAATTTATTGTTGAATCTATACATACCCAATCAAAAATATCCCATTACCAAATGACATTTGGGAATTGTTTTCAACTCAAAATTTCCAATCAAAATCCCCTTTCACAAACTTTACATTTATCCTCAAATACTCATCATGTATTCCAGTCATATCAAGCGAAGGCAATCAAAATCCAAAATGTCATAAATACAACGAGCTCAACTGAAACACCATAATGTATTTCTAAGCTGATAAGCTAACCAAACAAAAATATTGCTTAGCCAAATATGAGGGATTCTTTCAATCATATCTCTTAAATAGCAAATACAGGCCACCAGAA
Organism: Thuja plicata; assembly: GCA_018584345.1. NCBI lineage: Eukaryota > Viridiplantae > Streptophyta > Pinopsida > Cupressales > Cupressaceae > Thuja > Thuja plicata. Next base: position 3,208,147 of record MU226104.1, read on the forward strand.
TTCCCTAGCCTCCCCTATGTTTGTTGCTTCAAATGTTAAAGTTATTCAAATAGTTCCATGATCATAGAATTATCAAGTCTTTGTCCGTTGTTCACCATCTCAAAAGATATTTTATTTTTAAATGATAAGCCTCCTCACCTACTAGTTGGACCCCCAACATGTCACTCGATTGCCACCTATTTTAATTTCTACTCGACCAGTCTTCTTCAGTTTCTTTGGTCGACTATGGTATTTTAAGAGTTTACTTAGAACTCCATAAAGCAATGCAAAAATAACAATATACTTCAAATGCCAAAACTTCTCAAATCTGTATGGTTTTTACAAGCCTCTCTGTTCCTTTTCTTTTTGGGTTGGAACAAATAACGATTATAGTAGGTTTATATTCTAATCATAAAAAGAAATGAGTTTAAAATTATACATTTTTTTAAAAGTGTATAGGATTAGGTTCAAACAGGAAAATGAAATAATAAAATGAATTTCAACAATATTAAGAATCAACAGAGTTTTTTTTTTTTTTTTTTGATGAATAGTTCCTTTCCATTAATAAATTTCAAAGTTACATATTCACAAAAAAGGGGGAGTTATTAAATGACAATAGTTGTACTAATTCATGTAGACTCTAAAATATTGTACTACATATTTTCCACATCCAAGAAAGAGCCTATTGATCCCTTAAATATTTTTAACACTATATTTGAAAGACTCTTCAAGAGGTGACAATCACTATATACAATCAATGAATAAAGTAACCATTCAAGCCTATTTCAAGGCCCTAGATCCTTTGACTTCTCCTTTCATTAATAAAACTCATACTATATACATGAGATAAACAAGTTCTCCAAGGTCTATGGTTTGGGATTAAAGTTGAACCAAGAGACAAATCTAACCCTTGGAGGTATAGGAGGACGTCTACCTTCCTTTGGCCATCTAGGAATGCCTAATCATATTACTTCTTTCAACTTGACACAAACACTAATGGTATGCATACCATGAACCATGTGCTAGGTATGAAAAATGAGGTAGAGATGTTGAATTTCATGTGTTGTTCTTCATCAAGGAAGCGTGCTTATCTTCTATAGCTTTATCCCTATCTAGAATACTAGAATCCTTTCAAAAACTCTATTTATTAGTAGATACAACATAACTAAAAAAAGTAGTTTCAGGATTCATAGAACGAGTGTGATGAGAACTCATAGGATAAACATGTAAACATCCACTCTCCTAAATAGCAATAGTAATGTGGAATCATCTAGGCAATATGTGAATAGGAGGAGGTGGAGGTGGTAGAATAGCACCATAACCTAAAGTTTTCTCAAATAGAAAGACATCCTTATGAGATGAAGAACATAGATTAGATAGTATAGAAGAAGAAAAATGGGGGAGAACATCCTTTGTTTCCATTATGATTTTTATTTTAATTGTACGTTTCTCAATCCTATTTCACAATTCTGTGAACGCTGGCCAGATTAATATCAGAACTCTACATATAGTTTTTTTTATGAAGAGAAAGTAATTGTATTGACTTTCAAAACCCCAAAGAAAAAGGGATTATTAAAATAGATCTAGCCATCTCAGAAAAGTTCATGGCTTAAATTATTTTTTTTCAGAAGAATATATGTCTTTTATCTTTTTGGGATCAACAAACTCTGAAACATCGGTATTTACTAAAATCTCTCCATTTCATGGTTCTATGAAGGAGAATTCATCAACTTTGAAGAAAAACAATGTAAAACGGTGTCATCCAATACACGCTTTGTTAAAGCAACTTTTGTTGGTTCTTCGAAAGTAAATAAAAAAAATCTGGCGCTTGATGTGTTATCAGAAATAATTGTTACTGGGGAAGCGCTCCTAAATGTTATAATTAATGATGTAGATATTAAGTTCTTCTTTTAAGGATTAATCTTTATTTAGAAAATGGTATTGCAAAAGATTGAAATTGAAGGAGATTCTATGATAGTAATCAATGCCATAAAATCAAAGCATTTTAATTCTTGGTTTTACAGTACTTAATAAATATTGTTTGACCATTACTTGAGAAATTGATAATTTCAAATATAAACATTTCTTTTAGGGGGGATTTAATTCTTTTCTATAAATAACTTAAACATTTATTTTAGGGGGTATTTAATTCTTTTCTATCAATGACTATAAGAATTGGTAAGTTGCTTCGTTATTAAAAAAAATCGGAAAGATGATCGAGTTTCTCCAAATGAATAATTAAGGATTTAGCTGCTTTAGTTCTTAAGCTCTTTGTCATTGTTTTTGGTCACATTTGGGTGTTCTTTTGATCAGTTTTCATGGATTTCTCTGATTTGATAAATTTCATCGCGATTATTTATGGTGGTCTGGCCTCATTGATCTCAAGTCTCAATTTTCTTGTTTGGAACTCTTCTTAGGGACCACAGCTCCCTTCCACCATTTTCTCCTAAGTACAGTTATAATTCTCTACACTTATCATGCTGATTAAAATGCTCTATACTTATTGCTTTATACCTCTTTTTTTCTACAATTTTCTTTGTGTGAATCTCTGGTGTTATGAGATTTTGTATGAAGTGTTATTTCTTCGAAATTTTGTGCATGTGTTTTATTGTCTTAAGGAACAAATTAAGTCTAGAAAAAGTTAGTCAATTCTGATTAATTAACACTTTTAGTCTACGAGTCTGCAGTTAGTATATGCTGTTTAAACTGTTCTGTGTTTTATGACAAAATCTGCACCTTAAATGGTTGGAAATGACATGGGTAAGCTCTAGACAAAACACACCAAAGACCCAAAAAAAAAAAGAAGGTCAAACTTTTTTTTCTTCAAATTCACGAGAACACAGTATTTTTTTTGTGATTTTCGACCACAAAATATGCAGATCATGAAGAACAGATGTTGAAAATTTCACGAAAATCTGTTAGGTTTTCTGATTTTTGAAATTTGATAAATAACACATTTTGTAGGGAGCTTAACCGCGTCCATTAGAAATTGGGTTGCAAATTCATTATGTCATGTCTACAAGCAGAAAATGCTATCATCGCTGTTGTTGTCCATGACTGGTTGTGTTGGAAATCATACTGCCCTCTCTTTTCAAAAGTTAATTCAATTTTTCTATCCAACTCAATGGATTTCCTCTGGTGCAGATAAATGGTAAAATTTCTTGCAGTCAAATATATTCAACTGCTTCTTTTCTCTTTCCATGCTAAGGATGGTTTCAATTTCAACCATGGAACAACTCCCATGGATGGTTTTCTTGACATAAATGACTTGCTCAACTCTTTTATTCTCATTTCCATGGTCTCTGGCTTGTTGAGTTACAATCATCATGATTCTCTGATGTGGCTGGATAGAATGAAACCAATTATTTGTGAGGCCCTGTTTCTGAAAGCATACAATTTGTTTAATGCAATTCATTTTCTTTTCAAACATGCAAAAGATGACCCTGATCATTTTGGTGTTCCCATCTTCCCTCCTCTGACTGAAATGAATAGTTCTAGTGACAGTTATACTGGTTGATCTTGATTCTTTCTTTTTCGTTTGTAACGTCTCTATAACCATGTTGGCTCTAACATACTCAGGATTTTCCTTTTTATTCCCTTGTTTGGGGAATAGATTTTTTAACGGAATTGTAAAAGATACTTTTGACTAATATGTACTCCTTTTATGATATCAATATATTATAGTGGCTTTGCTACCTTTATCGATAATGAAAACTGCTTAAGATAGCTGGAAATTTAGATTTCCAAACTTCTCGTGCCAACATCTACTCAAGCAATCTGTATGAGGAATGTTTGGTTCTTTGTACAACTGAGATCTATGACTGGTTCGTTGTATAACTGAGATCGATGGTTAGATTTACTTAAAATATTTTTATTTTTTATTTGAAGTTCTTGGAGAACAACATCATGTAGAAAAAAACATTATCTTCTTCTTCTTTTTTCGTTCCCTTATTTTTTTTATTTTTTTTTTGGTATATAGAAATAATATTGGTTGAAAGCTTAGGAACAAAGTGAACACTCTCAATGCAACCATCCCTCAATTATATAATATGACGTTCCCAAAGCAAATTAATATATATATATATATATATATATATATATATATATATATATATATATATATAAAAAAAANATATATATATATATATATATATATGAAAAAATAAAATCTGGAGGCGAAATTACGAAAAATAGGGTCCTCTGCTAAAGTGGCGAACCTAGTTTGCTCTGCTAAAGTGGCGATCCTCTTGTGCGATTCTGGCTGGGGAACTAGCAACTTCGACGTTTGCAGTGGCGGGAGTTTTAAAAACACCGTGGCGGGCAGAGGACAGAAGCAGGGATGGCCAGCCGATGGGATCTCCTCCATGACAGGTGTGTGCGTTCCAACTCGCAATATGAATAACAAAATTAATGGTAAATCCTCTCTGTCTGCAACCGTACCCACACCCTCCTCCTCAGTTTTGTCGAGTGCAGAAACCATTAATGCCGACCTTAATACTCCCATTTCCTCTATTCCAGTTCCTAAAACTCCTTCTGCGCGACCTAGGTCCTTCTCAGAGGCAGTAGCTAACATTGGCATCTCCACCAACGCTGAAGCCAAATTTGCCGTTACTAATGGAGCCCATAACCCCGGTAAGGTCTCTGGGACATCTGGTTCTCCTTTATCTATTTCTCCCAATTCCAAAATGCTTGCTGAAATCGTTATGGAGAAGAATAGGTTAAGAAGCACTGCTATTTTCTTTTCGGCTGTCAAATTGGATAAATGCTCTCCTAGGAAATTCCTTGACGATTGGTTTCATAATTTATGGAATCTTAAAATGGGCTTTCATATTTCTTTCTGTCGTCAAATTCAGAAGGGTTTTTTTGTCATTTTTTTTGTTAATCATGAAGCTCAAACTGAAGTTCTAAAAAAGCAGTACTGGTCGGTTGGTTTGGCCTCCTTTAGAGCTATTGCCTGGTCTCCTAATGCTAATTATGAAGAGGTTTTAGCCCTCTCGGCTCCTCATTGGATAGTTGTTAGGCATATTTCACCATTGCTATGGAGGTTTATCCCTCAAATGCTTCAGCCACTAGGGAAAGTGATCCATATGGATGATATGTGCGTCTTGTCCCACACATGGACGCCTGCATCCTCATTTCCCTAAATCCTGGGTTTGAAATCCCACTGGATTTCCATATCAATGTTGAAAATACTTCATACAATTGTCCCATTGAAATTCTCGGTGGGCTTAATGCATGTTTCTTATGCCACCAAGAAGGGCACTTACGCAAAGATTGTCCTATCCTCCAAAAGAAACCCACTCCCAACCCTAAGGAATCTGTTATGGCAATGGAAACCGTGACTCCTAAGGAAAACCAGACCGTGAATAATACTACCTTCTCCGAAGTTAACCGTAATCCTGCCCCTGTCGTCTCTCAATCCATTCTGGTAGATAATAATGCTAATCCCCAATTGGATGGATTTCAGAGTGTGACCAAGAAGCGCAGACGCAAGACTAACACCCAAAACTCTTCCTCCAAACTTCTTACCTCTTCCCCTCCTGCCGTCTTGAACATGTTCAGTCCTATTGAACTTACCTCGCCTAACTCCCAACCCGCCACCTTTGTCCTTCTCAACCCTAACTCCTTGCCTCTTCCGAACCCTTCCAAACCATTTCATGAAATCAGTGACGAATATGTCATTGCGGTCATCCCTGCTTCGTAACCATTGACTGAAATTGACCACTCTTGGGTTATGCGCTCTGCTGAACCTGAAACCCTAACTGACAATGAAGGATATTTTATGACTAGTTTTCCTACTTCTAAACGCAGGGGGAGACCTCCTGGGTCCAAAAATAAAAAAATTAAAAAGAATGATGAAATGTGTACTGATGAGATGATCACCTGTTTAGAATCATCTGAATTGCGTTCTTCCCCTTCAAATGTTTCTTCATGAATTGCCTTTCTTGGAATGTTAGGGGACTCGAATCCCCGGATAGGAAATATGTTATTAAAAACTTCCCGAATACTTGTAAGCACTTCGATTTTCTTATGATGCAAGAAATTAAAACTACTGGTTTTAGTCTGGAAACAAACCTTAATTTTCTCTGGAAAGATGCTGTTAAAATCACCACCAATCACCCGAGGGGTAGAGGTGGTGTTGCCCTTCTTGTGAGCCCTAAGTGGGCAAATTTTATTACCAATCACAGTATCTCCCCCTGCAACTATGTTGTTTGGGTCACCCTAAATTACAACAATAATGATTTTGGCATATGCTCTGTTTATGCATCTAATGATGTTAATGAAAGAGATAGCTTTTGGGGATGGCTGGCTTCCCTCCCTTGCATCCCCTGGATTTTTGCTAGTGACTTCAACATAGTCAAATTTCAGGATGATAAGAATGGAGGACTTCCATTTGCCTAGAAAGATAGTGAAAAAGTTTCCTAGAATAGACTTAAGAACTCTAAACACCTCTTCGACCCCTTGTTTGGCAACAAGGCCAGCAATCCAGGTCTTTGGCACACCTGGTGCAACTATCAACAAGGTAATGATATAATTTATTCTATACTTGATAGGTTCTATGCTAGTAAGAACTTTTTCTCTGTCTTGCCAGACAATGTTGGCAACTCTGTCCTTGTCACCCCCACATCCTTGTCTGATCACCATCCCATTTTGGCCTCCTTCACTTTCAGCACCTCCCCTGCTATCAGCCGCATCCTTAGACCCAAATTCATCCTTAACACCAGTGTTCTCGGAGATGTTGATGTCCTCACTGCTATCCATATCATTAGCATCATTAACAAAAATAACTTCCCAAATGGTAGTTGCATTGATAGATGGAATAGGAACATCCTTGCCTGGCAAAACCTTTTAAAGACTATTGGTCAGAAACGGGCCAAAGACTATAGATTCTTTGAGAAACATATTTATCATGAATTAGCTACTGCTGAAGTTAATAATCAACAGTCCACCTCTGACCTTTCCCTTACCTCCCAAGTTATTAAGGCTAAAGATGCACTTGGGAGACATCAGGTCATTAAGACTAGGGGAGCTAAGATTAGGGCCAGAGCCCACTGGCTTCAATATGGTGATCGGGATTCTAAGTTTTTCTTCAATCTGATTAAACACAAACACTCGCATGAATCCATTGAAAGGATCATCATTGACAATCAAGAGATTACAGATCTTGACACTATGAAGGATACCTTTGCTAACTTCTATCAAAACTTATTCTCCTCAGAGGATTCGGTTGAAGCATCGTCTCTCAGGGATAGATGTCGATCTCTGATTCCAAAGATTGTTTCTTTAGAAGATGCCAATACCCTTGCCAAACATATTTCTCTAGATGAAGTTGTTAATGCCATTAACTCACTTAAATTAGACAAGGCACCCGACCCTGATGGCATCCCTATTGAATGTTATAAAGCCAATCAAAAGTGGATTTGCAAGGACCTCCTTGAGATATATTCGGAGGCTCTTTCTCGTGGCTCTCTTGGTAACTCCATAAATAGGGGAATCATCAAACTTATCCCCAAGGATGGGGATAAAACCCTCATCAAAAATTGGAGGCCCGTAACACTTCTAAATGTCTCCTACAAAATCCTGGCCAAAATCTTGGCCACCAGACTTGTCAACATTCTTCCCAAACTGATTTGTTCTACCCAAACGAGGTTTATTAAAGGCAGGTACATCCTGGAAAATGTCATTACTAGTTGGGAAGCCATGCAAAGGGCTAAACATTCCCATCAGAATTATTCCATCTTCCTGTTAGACTTTGAAAGAGCCTACGACAGGGTGGAGTGGAACTTCATCTCCATGATGCTGGAGGCTTTCGGCTTTCCTACCTTCTTCTGTAATGCGGTTAAGGTTCTTCTTCATGTTACCTATGCTCAAATTGACATTAATGGTTCTCTATCTGACTCCTTCCCCCTCAAGCGGTCTATTAGGCAGGGATGCCCCCTGGCGCCTGCTCTATTTGCTATTGCTCTGATGCCCTGTTTTACCTTCTTAGGGACAATACCTTATCCCCGGCTGTGAAAGGTATTTCGCTGCCTAATGAGGCTGTTCTTATTAATAGTCAATTCGTAGATGATACCGCTATTTCTTTGAATCTACTGAAGACAACTTTGAAGCTCTTCAAACTAAACTTAACATATTTTGCAATATGTCTGGTGCTAAACTTTCCCACTCAAAATCCATGTATCTTGGCTGGGAGGAGGAATTGCCAGATTGGTTCAAACATTATGAATTTCAATAGGGAGGCCCTCAAAAGATTGCTAGATGCCTTGGCATTCCCTTTGCCATTTGTTGTCTAACTTTCAGTCCCTCCTTTTTTTGGCATTATTGGAGTCATATGGTCATGTCATGTTGGTCTGGTCAGTCTGATGTCCAGGTCTAAGTCTTCCCTAGGACAGGAAGTCTTTGCCAGGTTCCCCTTCCTTTGCCATCTTGTTTTAGCCGGGCGGGTTGTTATCAGAGTTTCATTGCTTTGGGTAGGTTGTAGATCCCAACCCGGAAAACAAAATTGTGCTCCAATCGATGTTCTTTCTCAGGCAGAGATCGAAGACTGGTATGGATCGATTCTACACGTCTCAATGATCCTAATGCAACAAACGGTGAGCAATTTGGTTAAGAAATGAGCGAGAATGAGCTCGGCGGGATTTCAGAAATCGTCTTCTCCATGGCGGAATTCTACCTAAGAAGGTGATTTTCCGCAAAGGCAGAAAAGAAGAACTTTGCCTTGTGCGGACTTCGCCCTCCTTTGGTGATTTTCCGCAAAGAAGGATTTTTACGCTTTGTGGGTTTCGCCCTCCTTTGGTGATTTTCCGCAAGCTCAGTTATAATAAGGTGGGCCCGATTATTAAAAAAAATATCATGTTGTTGTTTTAAGAGATCAAATAAAGCATGTGCTTTAAGTTAAGTGGCTCGCGCACTTAAGAATGACGTGCGGAAAGACAGGTAAAGGAGAATTTCACTCTTTGTGGGTTTCGCTCTCCTTTGGTGATTTTCCGCAAAGAAGGATTTTCACTCTTTGCGGGTTTTGCACCTCCCTCTACATTTTCCACCGGAGAAGCACTTTTTGCATTTTCCGCAAGGAGAAGCACTTTTTGAGTTTTTCGCAAAGAAAGCGGAAAATGACCTCTCATGTTCATTTTCCGCCAAGGAGAAGCTTCAATCCAATTTTCCGTCGGAGAAGCTCATTTTCCATTTTCCGCCAGCCGATATATCCATGGTTTTCATTCAAAGAGTAAGAGATGTTTCGACTCCATGGCCCAATGGATTCAACTCGATAATGCTGGCTGAAGATGAAGAGTTTCAGATTCATAATGACTGTTCGAGTTCTCAGATTTGAAAAGCCTTTCTCTTTATATTTTGTCTCTTTGTATTCGAGGAAGAGGGAAGGTCATTGGCTCTTAGAAGCCTAATGTATTGTAAAGGCTATAAATTTTGAAGAGAGATCAATATATAGGGTCGGCAAATTGGTTATTGAAGCAGAAGTAATTCCATTTACAAAAGCTTTTCTCCTTGTTTGTTGTTCCATTTTAGTTCGTATCTGCATGTGAATAGACAGGATAATTATATATGAAGCTGCAATTATCTGCTGGATTCCATTTCATGTATGTGATTGTAGTGAAAGTAATTCTATTTACCCATCATGTATGATTCTTCTCCTATTC
>MU226104.1:3222604-3235589 GCA_018584345.1 Thuja plicata
AATCAGGGAGCTGTACCTGTCAATTCAGAGGGCAGTGATAGATGACATACACTGACCCATTTGTTGGTGACATCCTTTTGTTCTCTCACCTTGGGTGCTAAAAGAGTCAGAGATTACAAATCTAACGAGAGGACAAACTGTTAACCAACACCATTAACCCCTCTCTTAAAGACATGTGGTTTTGGGTTAAAGAGAAAATCACCAATAAACTTGACAAATGGCATAACTGCTCCCTCTACTTGGCTGGCAGAATTCAAGTTTGCCAAAAGATCCTGTCCTCTTATAATATTTATTACTCCTCTGCTTGGATGTTTAACAACTACCAGATTTTTGAGATTCAAAAAGTTGTTAGGAACTTTCTCTGGTCCGATGGCAAAGGCAATAAAAAAGCACATGATGTTAATTGGAAGTGGTGCTACAACAGTAAGATTCTTGGGGGTTTGGGGTTGAAATATCTTAGGCTTCAAGGAATTTCCCTTACTGCCAAATGGATTTTTCACTCCATGGATGGCATGACACCATGGAAGGTCCTTGTTAGAAATAATATTGAGCGGGGCTGTCCTAAGAATGCTAAGTCCTGGAAGTACCTCCCCTATACTGACTTAGTCATGGGTAACTTTCCCATTAATGTTCAAGGTTCTGAGGTCTTCAAATCAATTTGGAAGACCTAGAACCATGTTAGAGAATTTATCTCTAACAAGGACTTTCATGATGCCACCTACATTTATGGTGAAAGGTCCATTTGGTCGAACCTTCATCTTTCCGGCAAACCTCTAGCCCTGTCCCAGGCTGCTCTGCTAGATTTTGGTCTAGTAGAGCTATTTCTCAGTTTGTTGATCTCTTTGAACATGACCAACTAATTAGCTGGGAAAACATTAGAAGCTCTTATGATAGTCCTACTTCTCAAAAAAAGAATTATAACATGATCCTCAAAGATACTAAAAATCTCCCTACCACTTGTGACACGGACTCTGACAGATTTCTGAAATGTAAATGGCCTGATGGGACCATCCTATCCAAGATCAAAGATAAGAACATATACAAGATGCTTGGGTATGATGGTTCCATCATTGACCACATTAATAATAATCGGTATTCCTCTCTAGATAATTGTTCTTGGAAAAAGTACTTTGAAGTCTTATGGAAAGGCTGTGTTGAGCCCAAAGTTAAATGTTTTAAATGGTTGTTTTTATTGGATAGGCTTCCTATCAGGAAAAATAACTATGAGGATAATTGTTGTAATTTTTGTAATCTTCCTGAAACCAACAAACATATCCTTTTTGAATGTTCTTTTGCTAGGTCTATATGGAAACTTTTTGGCATTTCCTATCCTATATGCATATCTATTTTTGAAATTGTTACTCGTCATATTATGGGGCTTAAGAACGACACTAACATTTTTTGGAATATCTTAACATCTTACATCTTATGGCAGATTTGGAAGTGAAGGAACGGAGAAAGATTTCAAGATTCTCCCAAGGTCCTTACTGAGTTTTCTAAAAAACTCACATTTCTTAATATCTCCTTGCAGGTTCACACCACCATGATGATGGACAAAGAAAAGATGAGAAGTTTTCTCCAGACCGGACATGCTACCTTCTTTGTCTTTGAACTCAAGAATGGCTATGAGTGGAGGGACAACCTGGACAATCTGCAAAATTTCGAGAAGACTCTGCAAAAGCTCAACAGAGAAATTAAGAGGAACAGGAAATCTAAGAAAGAAGAGCTAGCCATGCTGGCCCAAATACAAGATAGGAAGAAGGCCACCTGGATGGAGGGGGAGAAGGGCTGGACCACTTGGGTTGACGCCATAGACGGCTCCCTCCTTTAGCCTATCCTTATCTTTTCTTTTTGATGCTCATTTTGAACATTGTAATACTCTGAAATTTGTACCCGTAACTCTGTTGTTTTTCTGTGGGAAGGCTCTGCCTTCGTAACTCGTTTGATTCTCTTGATGTTTTCATCTTTTTGATATACTTATATTTAATACAAAAAAAAACCTCTAATATTTATAAGTCCTTAACCCTTGTTAGGGTTAGAAAAATCATTATATTCTTTCACAACCACTTTATATTATAATTTTTAATAACAAATCTTGAAAGCTGTAATATTTTAATTATAGGAAAAATGCCAATAAAATTATCTTACATTGCTTATGAGCTATACAATTGACATGTTAAAATTGAAGGTCAACAATGCCCATGACACCATCTAGCTTGTTCTAATAGATATTATTTATACTTCTTTGCAAATTAAATTATAATTGTTGACCATTTAACATATTCCATAGAAGTTGCACTTCATTTTCTATATATGAAAGTTATGTGGATTTAATAAATCATTTTTTGGATCTATTTTCGAAACATATAAGGAAACACTTTAATCATTCTTTGTTAACATGTCAAATTTGATTATCTAATTTATATAAAAAGGCTCCTAAATATTCTAACAAACTTTATAATATATTCTAGAAGATAGAAACATACATTATTTATTTATATATCAAAATATAAAGATACATATATAATCAAATTTCTTATGATTTTATAAGTTCTAATAAAGCTATGTAATTTTTTTAATTAGATTAGATGAAAGTCATTCCCTGTTGAAATATTAAATACAAAAGTTTTAAATTCATATGTAAAAATATCCTTGAAATTAATACAGTTTTCAAAAATGAACTTTTCCATGGAACTAGCGTTTTCTCAACTAATGTTCAAAAAATTCCTTCCTTGTTTGAAAGTTATGCTAGAAATGAAGAAAAATCTTGAGAACACTTGATGATTTCAATAGTTGTTAGTATAAAATATTAATAAAAAAAGTTACCACTACTTAATAGAAAATACTAGTAAAATTTAGCTTTTGTTTGAAGAGTGTTAGTAAAAGATGTTAGCATATTTTATTAATACTTGTTAATAAACTCAAATGTCAAAATATTTATAGTTAGCGTCAAATGCTAACTAAATAGTTTGGGGATATGAGTAGTTGTTACAATAAATATTTACTAAATAACATTAAATGTTAGGGCTATTTTTTTCTTGTGAATGCACTATTACATTGATCTATCTTAAGGTGAAGTTGAAGAGCAATGTAGTGAGATTAAGGTATTCATCCAAATTTTTAGTTTAACCACTCATTGTATAGATTAATATTTTTGGACAACAATTTTATAGTTTGTAATTGCTTTTATTTTATTTTAATAATTTTTGAAAATGCCATTTATATTTCTCCCTATTGGTTCATGTTGGGAATAGTGATTGCAATAATTAAATTAATGACTTGAATGACATATATAATGTTATATACATAATAATAAAAATAAAATTTTGAATTTAACATTATGTTTTTTTATATAATCAACATCAAAACAAGTATTTTGCCCTTACAAAGACATACCAAAAAGTTCATTTACAATTTGGTCAAGAATAGGCCACAGACAACAAAGGGCAGAGTCAACCATTTAAAACACACTAGCAGAACATTTAGTAACCCACACCAAGAGGGGATCAACAATTTTGGGAAGATTATGAGAATACAAGGAAGAATGATCGTTCCTACACCAACAAACAACAGTCCAAACAATAATATCATTAGTTTCCCCACCATAAGGGGAAAGTGGGGAAATACTCTTTGTGAGACTTTCAACATAAGGGGTAGATTCTAACAAGGCTGCACACTATTTGCCAAATATTGGAGCACAAAAGGAGCAATAGGTGAAGGGTCCACGCGGCCAAAGGGGGCCACACGAACAGTGAGAGGTGGAGTAGGTTCCACAAGGTTAGTGGAGGCCAAACCATCATCAAGAGGATCATCTTAGGAGGAATCATCATCAATCTGTAAAGAATAATTAGAGGAAGAATCAAAAGCTAGGACAATTAGGTGATCACCATTAACATCCTTCCATTAAGTGACAACTCCTTTATGGTGCGAGAGAGAACAATTCGTGGCCAGTAGAGAAACACCAAAAAGATGGAAAGGGGATATTTAACATAATATTGTCTTCTTGAATGACATTTATTATGTCATTCAGTTTTTCCAGTTAAATACAAAATTTAAAAAAAATATTAAACACTATGTAATTTAAAAATACGTACCTACTTTATATATTGTCTATCTAACAATTGATCTTATTTAATATTATGAGTGTTTTTTATAACTTTTTTTTTTGGTTTTTATGAATATATTATTTGTATAATATAAAATACACTATTATTGTATAAAATTAAATTGATACAAATATTTACAATCTTTGTATAATAATTCCAAATAATAACAAAAATTTACTAATTGTAATTAATTTACTTTAGTAATTTATTTATCTCAAAGATGTTTTATATATGAAATGAATAAGGTGTTTATTGAAATGTACAGTTGTGAATTGTAAGGAAGTGTGCAAGATGATACTAATAATTTTGACCACTCATATTTCTTTATTGATACTAATAATTTTTACCACCCTAGTTTCTTTATTCTTGCATGATTCAAAACTTATCCAAACATACTTCTACGAAAAAAACATTAAAGTAGACCAAATTTATTAAAAATAAGATGAACAAAAAATCTATCCTCAAGTTTCCTATTCCTACAAACATTTGCCTTCCTACATATCACTAAAAGAAGAGTTAGAATGTGTAAAGAAAGTCATAAATACTATATCATTATCTATCTCTATCAATAAGCCATGTGATTAATTAATAGAGTAGCACAAAATGCAATTATGTAAATGACTAATGATGTACATGAATTCTTAACTACCAGTATAAACCAATTACTAGTATAGTATACTAAATACATCTATTTATAATGTGAAATAGATACCAATTTAGAGTTATTTTACTTTGAAATTACTTACATATATAAAATATAAAGTAAATTTGACGTATTATTTATTTTAGAAATATAATATTTATTATCAAATATTAATATTTTGATATATAAATGATTGTTAAATTCAAAACAAAAAGATAACTTTTTAATTTTTTATTACTGAATCTATTCCCAAACATAATAAAATAGCAAAGTATTCCCCAAATATCCAATCGAAAATACCCAATGACAAAATGGCATTTAGAAATTGTTTTCAACTCAAATAACTCAGAATACCCAATCTAAAATTTCTTGTTTGCCTTTGTCTGATATGCCTGTAATATATGATGTTTTCACAAAACATCATATTTATCCTAAAATACTCATCATATATTACAGGCATATCAGACAAAGGCGAACAAAAACCAAACTGTCACAGATCCAACGAGCTCAACTGAAAGACTACAATGTATTTCTAAACTTATAAACTAACCAGATAAAAATGACGCTTAGCCAAATATGAGGGATTCATTTCATAATATCTCATAAATACCAAATACAGGCAACCAGAATTCCCTGTGTTTATTTCTTTAAATGTTAAAGCTATTCAAATATTTCTAGGTTCGTAGAACAATCAAATCTTTCTTCGTTGTTTACTATCTCAAAATATCTTAGATTGTTAAATGATAAAGCCTTCTTACCTACTACCATAGATGTCAGTCGATTGCCACCTGTTTTTAAGTGCTGATCGATCAGTCTTTTTCAATACTCTAAATGCCAATACTTCTCAAAACCATATAATCTTTTCAAAGCCTTCCTGTTCTTTTCCTTTTCTGGGTGGAATAAATAATGATTAAAGTAATTTTATATAATAATCATAAAAAGATATTAAAAAAACATATCTTTAAAGTGTATGCAGGCTTAAGTTCAAACAGTAAAACGAAATAATGGAATGAAGCCCAAATAACAAGAATCAACAAAGTTATTAGATAACATGAGTTCCATGTCATCATAGGGATCAAAATAAGTCGGTTTACCTCATACATTAATGGAGATGGAACTATCAATAATTAGATCCGAACTATTGAGAGCACTTCTTTTTCCTTATTCTTTATCTACAAACTGTTAGACCTGGATAAGAGATATCTGCAAATCTAGATGAAACTTGCTAGGATTTGATCAACTAAGAGAACTATACTCATATGGAAAGGTTGAAAGCAAGTGAGAAGGACGACAGATTATAAGAGCAACTTATTGTCTTGGTCCCAATTTGAATAAGCATATTCCTCAAAATAAGTAGAATGATAAGTGAATAACAAAATTATGTGCAACTAGTAACAATAGATAAATTTGAGTCTTCCCATGGCTATGAATAATTTCCACCTTGAATGCAACCTAAATCTAGGTATATTTGAAATTGGGATTCGGCCAATCTTCCAACAAAATCGCATGCCATGAAAAGGGTTCACTCTTGAGTGACTTTATGGTTTCATAATTCTAAGTCCAAGCTTCATAGGCTTTAGTATAGAAAAAAGTGACTTTTGGGAGTCTCAAGTTGTCCACAGAATGGACAACTAAGATTAAGAATTCCTAGAGAAGAAATTGGGACCCAAGAGGAAGGCCATGATAAATTATGTATCAATCAAAGAGAAAGTTTGGCTAAAGAATAATTGACCAAGTTTAGAAGCTATGGTGTGATTCACCTATTGGATACTAGAGGTGCATAAAAAGATTTAAGTAGGCTACCATGGGTATTGTAGACCACTTCTACAACGGTGGGTTCATGAGCCCATAAATACCAATACAGTCGCGATTCCCGTCAAAGTTTCCCAACTAACCACCGTAGGTAAGTTTAAATGAAAAGTAGCTATCTTCTTTGACATGTGGCATCACCATGCATCACCAGTACAATTATTTCAAAAAGGCACCGAGAGCACCCTCTAAGATGACGAATGCCTCTTGTGACAGATTCTAAAGTTTTTCTAAGGTTTCACTATGAACCTACAAAATGTTGAGAAAGCCTTGGTGCATCTCCTTTTAGTGTAGATTTTTTATCATGTCTTGTTCCTTCTCCCTTTTCTGAGTGTAAGGAATGAAGAGTCAACTTCTAAAATCAAGGAGGTTGTTCTATGTAGTGCACCAGGGCCCCCATACATAATTTTTTTTGACTGCTCTTATTTAGGTGTGAACCTCTTAAAGATCAACAAATTTTTCTAGCACACTTGGTGGGACCTTGTTTCTAAAAATTATCAAATGTTACTGCTCTCTTTGGTGACTTGGCTTTCAAATAATTTCTCTACAAAGTACCTAATTTTGTGGCATAATGAAAATCATCTAGAAAGTTGAGGTCTTTCCTTGAGCCTCATGGATCAAGATGAATGGCATCATTCTATTGCGGAACATTTCGAATCAAAGTATGAAAACCCCCCACGGCCCGAGGTGTCTCCTGCTCTTCTTATAGAAGAACCAAATGGAGACAATGTTCAAGATATCATGTACAAGTTCCATTAGACAATGGAGGAGATTAGTATAGAGCACCACTAGTACGATCCCTCAAACCTATTCCATTATAGTGTGCATAATACATAATTATGAAGAAATGTTTCTGCCAGTATTTTCTCCAGAAGAAACATCTTTGGTTTTGAAGGAAAACATATGCATGCCTCGTCTGGAGGACTTGTTTCTACCCTAGGACCTTCTCCCTATAATAATATCATTATCCAAAGGAGACCCAATTATCCGCTACCAATGATCACTCCTACCTGGCCCCCGAATGAATGCCCAACTTTCCGAACAAGGTGGAGGCTACATGCGAGGAGACCTCGATCGGTTAGAACCCAATGCAAAATATGTCGAGTCCTGAAGAGAATGAGGGAAAATACAATGATGCCCAGTTCTAGGATGAGCTAGAACTTTTTTTCTTATTACTAGAGCATAAGGTCTTCATAGCAAGGAGTATGATAGGAGGCACTACATAGACTCCAATTTTGACCTTCAACAACACAAAAATGAGACCCTAGCCTGGAGTCTCATCAAAGAGAATCTATTTTTGATATGCGAATGCCCCATCAGATATGCAACATAGCCACTTGATCTTAGAATCACTCCAATGGTGTCAACGTCAGGATATGAGGTTAGTACTCCAACGAGTTATTTTTTGCACCCAACACTAAGAAATAGTCCCACCATTTATATTTATGTGATTTTTCCTAGTAACTGAAAAATAAAAATAGTACGACAACCAGCTCCCCCTGTTCCCATTCGAAGGATTAAAATGTCATACTATACAAAAGAAATTAGGGAAAAGGGGAAGATATTTCAAAAATTGAGTTAATGGGTCTCTCTAATAAGCTAAGAAGCCAGTTAAGTTAGGGTAGGTAGGTATTTTAGTTTCCACAAAGCACTAACATGTATGATTTCATTTTTAGGCAAGTCTCTTGTATATCCAATTTTCTCTAAGTGCATTTTTGCATGTGTTTTTTCCTAGAAGAGTGAAAAACATGAAGGTCATGAAACATCAATGTCATTACGTGTTTTGAAAAAATATTTTCAGAAGTGACATCAATTAAATGTCATTCATGTGTAGATAATAGCCTAAATAATTTTCTAAGAGAAAACATGCAAGAACTCGAATAAAGCACATTAGCTCATCAGTCATTTGAAGAATGGGTATCTTCTGAGACGATGAAGGTTTTGTATATAGAAAAGTTTCCCATACTTGGTACATTTGCTTAAAAACAAAATTAATTCTCTTATATTTATGAATAAAGCTATAGTTCTTGCTTCTCATTTCAAAAGCATGCTTTCCATAGATGTTTGCACAAGGAAATTAAAAAGGAGAAAAAGATCAAGGGTAAAATCACAATAAGCTATCACACTTTTACAAAGTTAAAGGCTAACAACACCAAAACGATTCAACTTCAAGGGCGTAGAAGTGATATTTATGTTGAAAATTTGAAGATAATGTAAACTGATGAAATGTGTAAAAATGGATGAAGTTTTTATGGGCCTATAATTTTTTAAAAAAATTTAGTCAAGAATTGATGTTTTCTTTTAAGTTTTAAAGTCTATTTTTTGTTTACGGAAAAATATTGCAAATGAGGGGTCCACTTCCCGCCAAAAAAACTATAAGTAAAAAATGTTTTTTCCACTAATTTTAGAATATTATTTAGATGACATGTATAGCTAGTGCGGATTAAAAGAAAGAACTATTTTGATCTATATTTTGTCTGTAATAACTAATCAAAGTCGAACTTACCTGAAATCGATAGTTTTCATCTCTGACCTTCTTTCCCCTATAAAAACTACACCAAACAAAAAAAAATTATATATTCTTGAAGGAGGCTCTCTCCTCTAGTGTTGCATATAATTTTTAATTTTTATGATTTGATTTACTATTTTTTTTAAATTTTCTGAATCAACATCTTCTTGAAACTTAATATATCCACGTGCAGTATTTAGTAAATTTGATCAACTTTTTGTAATCGAAATACTATAAAAATTATATATCCTAAATTTTGATTCTAAGCTCTACAAAAGAGTATTTTTAATTTTTTGAAATTTTTTATTTTTCATAGTGAAAGAAGTTGTAGAAGTTGAAACTTATGCAATTTTGCAGATTACTTAGTGAATGCTTTTGACTTTCTATACATGCATTTTAAGGTCAGTTTATTAGTTCTTTATGTTGATTTTGGTATTAACTTATATCCTTCTACTAAATGCAGGTCATGTATATGCAATACTTGCAGATGAGAACAATGAAGAAGGAACAAATTAATTTTTATGTCATTGTATTGAGGCCAAAAGGAAATTGACAACTACAATCACTGATGGAGAGGGTTTTGATTACCTAATAGGATCTGTTGCTGTGATAGGAACATGGCTTAGAAGGTATCATTGTTGTGTCGAGTTGTATTGAGACCTCTTAAACTCAATTTATTACACTTTGTATCTTTATAATAAAATGCAATTACCCTATCAAGAATAATAACACCTGGTTTTTTGAGGACTTTGAGACACATAGACATATTCTTCATTACTCTAACCTTGTTATTGCAACAAATATTTAATTGATTTCTTATCGTGGTAGACCTCTTAACAAGAATTTGTGGAAAGTTCATGAATCTGACCAGGAGGCAATACTTGACACAATAAGGGTTAGAGATGATCCAGAAGGTTCACTTGATTGATTTTGGGCCATATAGATGAACGATTATCCAATATGGTAGAATGATTTTGACAATTTTGTATATGTCATTTGCAAAACACGTAACTTCGCTAAATTTTGTATATAAAAATAGCAACCAACTATAATGTGCATATTTAGATGCAAAAAATTTTATATAAAAAAACAACCAGCTGTAATGTGCATATTTAGATGTGGAATTTTGTATATAAAAACATCAATGAGTTGTAATGTGCATATTTAGATGTGGAATTTTGTATATAAAATAATAATGAACTTGATCATGCACATTAGATGCAAAATTTGAGATATAAAAGTGCCCATGGGGCTAATTTGCAAATATTGAGAGCCCACATATTGTATATCCTAATTTCTACCATAAAT
This sequence comes from Thuja plicata, assembly GCA_018584345.1. Classification (NCBI taxonomy): domain Eukaryota; kingdom Viridiplantae; phylum Streptophyta; class Pinopsida; order Cupressales; family Cupressaceae; genus Thuja; species Thuja plicata. The sequence continues at coordinate 3,232,980 of MU226104.1, forward strand.
ACATATTGAATTTTGTATCCTTACAAATTTGTATCGTCTTAATGTCATGTTTCTCTAGAATGTTAAGGTAGATGGTGAATAGTTGAATCTTAAGGTAGATGGTGAATAGTATAATCTTAAGGTAGATGGTGAATGTTGATCTCCAAGTTTTGTTATCTATTAGTGTCACACACTTAGTCATAATCAAGGTAGGTTCGTCGGTGATCACTATGATCGAGCCATCCCACTAAGGCCGAGAAATGTAATGACTTGTGTAAATATTATGTATTGATAGAACAGTAGTCACTGTCGAGCAAGTCAGTGCTCGCCGAGTACTCAGTAGTTTCCAAGAAGAATGATTTCCAAGTTTCATAGACAGTCAGTGTCGAGTAACTTTTAATCTATGAATCATTTAAACTATTATTGAAGATATTTAATGCATTAATTACACGTTATTTATGAGATCATGAATCCCTATGCAATAAATGCAGCCAATCAAAATTAGGGATGCTTAAGAGAGAAAAGTGATGAATCTAGATCATTGATCTTGCTCTGGATGTTTCATCAATGATCTATATATGCAATGATTCAAACCCTAAGTCTATGCATGTGTGTGGATGTGGATGTGAAGAGCAGAGATTGGGTGTGTATGCATGTTTTGCATATTTAAATCATAGACCAGACATAGTGACCGAGAAGAGCAGTGAAGGACAGTAAAGAGATATATATCAAATTGAGAGATCAATTAAGAGTTGGAAAGAGGAGATCTGTTATCAACATTTGTAGTGCATAACGAAGGATCAGGTACTGATATATTCTAGCAAGTGAATCAGGGTAATCCTCTCTCAACATAGTGGTCCTAACAGGCCTTTTTAAATCTCTTAAAAAAGTGCTTACTTAGTTGTAAGGTTAAATCCTTTAACAAGGTAGATTATATAAGTCTGTAAGCTCTTAACAAGGAAGACCCCTCACATGGTATATCATCAGAAGTGATCAAATTTTTTAGCCCTACCAGGCACACTTTATTACTACGGTAGTGAAGATTTGTGGGTGTCATCCCCACGCCAGTTTTATCTTCAAGGGTTTCTGGGTTACCAAATATTTGTGTTATGTGTTGATTATATATATGATTAGATGTTAGCTATTACAACATTTCAGTTAATGTTTATGTTTACATGTTGAATTAGTTTGTTTTGGAAGTGTAAAAGTTTTATATATCTGATTCACCCCCCTCTCAGTATACTTCTTTCCCATATTAGACTTCCAACAATTGGTATCAGAGCATTGTTCTCTTAAAAGAAGTCTAACCACTTGAGAGTTAATATCATGGAAATGGAGGTTTATAAGTTGGGAAAGGTCATTGAGAATCAGAAGATTGATATCCAGCTGGCACTGTAGCAGCTTGAGATAGCAAGAGAAGAATTGAGGAAATCCTTAAAGGCTAGGAAAGAATTGGCAACTAAAATGAATGACACTTCATATAAAGAGGAAGGAACTGAAGGTCTATTTGACAATGGAGATTCCAAAGAAAGTAATGCAGCAATTGTAGATCTATTAGAGAAGACAAACACACTGAAAGAATGAGTCAAAAGTCTAAAGATAGAACAGGAAAATCAATCAATAACACTATGTGAGGTGATTGATCATAAGAATAAAGCTAAGGAAGATAAGATAATAGAAAAAGAATATAAGAAACAGATGTCTACTAGACATGATGAAAGGACAAGTGATGTGCAAAAGCTCAAAAAAAATCAGTTAGACATGGTCAACCAACTGTTATTTGTAAATCAAGAGGTATACATAAAAGAAATTGAAATTACATATCTGAGATCAGAGAACAATCAACTAAAAAATGAGTTGAGATTTGAAAGAGAACTCATTGAGAGGATAAAAAAACCTAATGAAGCCTTGAGTCACTAAGAGGAACAAATGAGATCACCAAGAAGGAATAATGACACCTCTAGACTTGGCCATACCGAGCACCTGTCATCCACTAAAGAAGGAGAATCATTAAAGAGTGGAGAATAGAGGAATGTAAAGCCGAAGAACAACAAACCTACATGTCATCATTATGGGAAACTAGGTCACATAGCAAACATTTTATGAAGCAAGAATGGTAAGTCCAATCATAAGCCTAAATTCAATGGATATTGCTTTAAATATAAGAAGAATGGAGATTAGGAACATGAATGTGACAGTTAACAGTTTCTGGATTAGATTGTGTTATGAATTTTTAGCATCAACGTTTCGAATCACACTTCGTGATCCATCATCAGGATGAGCAATAAGAGAGCATAGGAAAAATGATAACAGTTGCAGACATAAACAGGTTAAAAGAGGGGAAGGGGTGGAAGGAAAGAGGTACAAGGGCACAAAACACAAAGAAAATAATAAAAAACAAAAATAAAAGTGAAAATAAACTAAAAGAACACTTAAACAAATAAACAAGCAAGAGAATAAAATGGTAGAGACTATATATATATTTTCAGACAATTAAATAACTAACAAATATAATTGTTAGTTGTTTAATTGTATGAGAATATATATCCAAAAAAAGGAAAAAAAAAAGAGCCACTAAAAGATGAAACTAAATAAAATTAAATAAGCTAGGAAAATAAAGAAGTGCCAAAA
>MU226104.1:3241119-3264318 GCA_018584345.1 Thuja plicata
CGTTGATGCTAAAAATTCATAACACAATCTAATCCAGAAACTGTTAACTGTTATTTTCATGGATTGTGGAAATCTCTTCTCTTGGTTTAACATGAATGTGGGTCAAAGACTAGAAATTCACCTACTTTACCTAGATTTCAAGGACAATGTTAGAATTGCCAGAAGTTTGGTCATAGAACTCAAGATAAGAGAGCACTAAAGGTGAACACCATTATCGACGCAGAACTAAAGTTTGGAGCATGTGTTGTTGGATACAAGATCTTCCAAGCAAGCATGCTGAACAACATATCTAGTACTACTATGAGCACATCATACAAGATTATCAAACAGGGGAAGAAGATGGATCTAACAGAGATCCTATTACAGCAATTTGAGGAGAACATGTGCATAATAAGGTCTTCACGGACAAACAGTTGTAAGTTTGGTTCCCTCATAATGTGTATATTCTTTTATTTTGAATAATACTTTCCTTCCATAGGAAAAGTTACATGGGACACAAGCAGACCCATTACCATTCAGATAGGTGAATTTATAGAATCACTAGGGATAGATTTTGACAATGTTATGCATGAGTATTTCAAAGCAATAAAGGAAATGCTTCAAGCAAGAACTAGGATTCCTGAGAAATTGATAGAGGAACACCGTGAAGAAGTATGTTTCATGGTAGATACACATTTCACATACATACAAGCAGTAGTTCCAAGAAAATCATGGATTTCAAAATTGTATTATGAAATCAAAACACAAGTAGCCAATGAGTGCATCAAGGCACTATTAAATGAACCTATTGACAACAAACAACTGAGATTCGGTACCTATGAAGAGGCCAAACAAAAGATTAAGACAAATCTTGTTGTCAAGAACGTTGTAAAATAGTTAAAAAGAATGGTAAAGAATCTGAAAAAGAACTTGAAAATATCTTCTGATGGAGAAGAAGAAGAAGAAGGTAAAGAAGAAGAAGAAGGTAAGAAGGAATAAGAAAGTAAGGAGGAAATCACCAAGGACCAGCTTCCCATCAGTGATACATTAGTGAAAAATGAATCAGAGGAAGAGAAGTCTGATTCACCACCTCCTCCTCCACCTAAGAAGTCTAGAACAAGAAGTCAAACAACAAAAGATGCAACTCCTTCTCCCATGGTGAAAGGGAAGGTTTATAAGAGGAAACCTGACACACAAAAGGAAAAAAAACCAGCTAGGGCACCTGCCAAAAGGAGGAAATATGTTCAGATTGATGAGGACTTAGAGGATTCAACAATGGATGAATCTGATACTGTAAAACTAGCAAAGGAAACAGCAAAGGTTTCATCACCAACTGAGGACATTGATGAAATATGTAAGTATATTGCTGAAGCTGCATCTAATGGTCATCCTAAGATAAGAAAATGGTTAAGATGGGACACTGAAGAACAAAATAAGATAGAAGATGCACTAATTGCTAAAATCTGCAAACATTATTATGTCCCACTGCAATTCACTACACGTGATGTGCCACAAGAACTATTAGATAAAATATCTTCTAGATTCACTTTTGTACTCCATGAGGAGAAGAGGGTAAGAGAAAGAGTACTGGTCTCTCTCTTACCTCCTGAATCAACAAAAGAAGAAATCAATGAATTCATGGATAAATATGCAAAAAGCTTCTCCCCCAAATTGAGAGCTTATAAATTTCTTAAAGAGAAACTTATAGAGCTAGAAGAAGACACTCATAAAATATGGAGTGAGATACTCAATCCTGTTGAGGAAAGTAGTCTTGAAAAGGAACCTATCAAAAAAATAGGTAACTCAACAATTGAGTTAGATAGTGGAGAGATATAGATTACAGGTCAAAAACAAACTAATGTTATAGATGAGGACTGGTCAAAAGATGGTAAAAATGATCAAGTACCAGCAAGCCCCATCCACATAAACTTGGAGGATGAAGAAGTTACCAAAGAACTGTCAATAAAAGGTAACTTAGATGTTGATATAAATGATGATTCATGGTTAGACAAAATTTTCAATACCATTACAAGAAAAGACCCTGCAGTAGAGGTTCAAAAAGATGAAGACATCAATGTTGCAAAGGGTAATACCGATGACAAGACATAGCTATAGACACTGCAACAGTCAATACACTGAAAAACATGAATATATTAATAGATGCTATTGATATATAGTCAAGTCAGGATAAATAATCTAAGAATGATAATGATATACCAAAGGATATGGGTACCGATGAAAACAAAGGTGCATCCAACACTCCCAAGGATACAGATACAGAAATGAAGGATGAAACTGATGATCAGCAAGATGTATCAAAAGAAGAAAACAAAGAGGTAGACAAAAACACTAATGATACATTGAGAAAGGGTGAAGAGCAAGATAAGAGTGAAGGTGTCAAGAAAAATGAAGGTATAAAACCAAAATAAGATTCATCTATTGATACACCCAAGGTACATGAGGAGACGTCTTCACCAAACCAACCGGTGAACAAAGAACAGATACAAAAGGATGCCTCATCCTCTCGACACTCACCCACAAAATCTACCCAATCTCAAGCCTTACGGATAGTGGTACATTAATCTGCCACCCAGCCAAAGAAGAAGAAGAAAATAGTAAAGAAGGATATATTGGTTGTGACACTAGATGAAGTCATTGAAGTTCCAAACTGAGACAATACCACTTTGGATAGTGACAAACTTCAAGAGTTTGGAGTGTTATGTCAGAGAAAAGCCATACAAAAGAAAATGATACAAGAATATAGGGAAAACATGGCACTTGACAAAGAAAAAGAGATACTCCAACAACTTGTTTCTGAAGTAAAACTTGAAGAAAAAGCTTCAGTAAAGGAACAAATTGTTGTTCTTACCGACGCCATCACAGAGCAAGGTATAGATGTAGAAAAAGCCATAGAAGAGCAAGCAGAAAAGAAATATCAATTTAAGTTAATTGATAAAATCAGCCAAGAAGTGGCATTGAACAAGGTAAAGCTCTCATAACTCACTGATGAATTAGAGCCAATGATTGCTGAAGAAATCACCTTAGTTCAAAAGATGTGCACACTAGAGAAATTTGGAGAAGAAAATAGTGACAAACTGGCATAAATAGATTCAAATGTCACAAAAAGTGCACAAAGCCTAACCTCTCATGCCGACAGCATAAAGGCACATCATGACACGGTCATAGAGGTGAATAGGCTATGGCAAGAAATATGGGATGCTGAAACATGATTCAGAGGTGAGATTACTGAACTTTAGGCACGTATTCTACCCAATCTAACTATTCTGCAACAACATATTTCTGATGCTCGAAATCTGATAGCAACCCCTGAGATGTCTATAGTAGACAGCATCTATGACATACTTGTAAGGATTTCACTAGATCACATGGCCCTAGAAATGCTGAAGAAGAAATGGGAAAAAATGATGGAGGAGATCAAGTCCTCACATTCCCACCTTTTTGAAAAGCTATAAGTACCTTTGCCTTTAGAATCAAAAAAGGAGGAAAGGAAATGTATATAGTTATGTACAATATATATATATCAGAAGGAAAAAGGGGAAAATAAAAGTATATAAGGATATGTATATATACTTACTTATACTTACTTACACTTACCAACATATACATAGGGGGAGTCATTCAAATGACAAAGGAAGAAGTATACAGAGGTGTACATACTAATACACTCAGTATGTTGCACATATCATGTTTTTGATACTAATGTCAAAGGGGGAGATTGATGACATTATTTTTCCATTAGTACACTTAGTGAAAAACATTGACAGAGATCACCAGTAGACTAAAGCATTACCGGTAGACTTCAAGCATTACCGGAAAACAGCAAGCATACCTGACAGAACATAGAGGTCGTGAAAAATGCTAAGTATAGAATCGACAAGCATCACCAGCGACCACAAGCATCACTGACGACACAATTATAAGAACTAACTCGACAGGAATAGAAAAGGAATATGCGATGACAAGTTCAAGAAAGGAACACCGACGACCAAGAAAACCGACTATCAAAACTGACAGTCAGTTAGAGAACCCGCAAATTGTGGATCTAATTTTTACACGACGGATAAAGCAATTTAATACTATTTATAGAGTTTTTATTTGTTTTAAATGATAACTTGAGGGTCAAGCAAGCTTTATGTAAATGTTTTAATGCATCCTAACAGATCTAAAACATATCTAACTAAAGATCAATGTTAAGATGTAAACCTTGGATCTAGAGTTAACTTGCGATGCATGATTCAAGAATTGAGCCTAATTTAGTATAAATAGATGTTCAAACTAAATTGTGAATTATGAATTCATTATTGTTGATAGCCACGTAGAGCATCTAAGGAGTAGAAGGTAGAATTCATGCAAAGGTCAAAAACAAAATACATCAGCTATCAAGAACACATAGAGGCTACCGACGAGCAGATAAAGGTATTATTCAATCATGGAAGGATGATTACTAATATGTATGAAGATTTATAGGATTTGTTATTAGCAATTAAAGATTTCATATATCATCAGATCAAAGACTTATGTAGTTGCATTCTAACAAGTGCATCACATCTAAAATCATTTTGTAGAAGGTGGACTTAACCGTTCTTTCCAAATCTCTTAACAGAGTGCACACTTAAAAGTGTTGCTAAAGATTCAAATGAAGTAGATCTTAACAGGTCTCCACTTTAATACTCCTAATAGGGTAGGTCATCAAAAGTGACTAATTGTAAGCCTTAACCGGCCCCTTCTTATCTACAGATAGTGAAGTCTTGTGGGTAACAATCCCCACCACAGTTTTTACTTCCTAACGGGAGTTTTCTGCGATATCATATCTTGTGTCATGTGTTATCTATTTTCATGAATTTTTTTGTTATGATAACATACTAAAAGAACTTATGTTATGATTGCATACTAAAAGAACTTATGTTATGATTGCATATACATAAAGAAAGATGAACAGCTAGATAAGATAATTTACAAACTGATGATTAAGGGTTAATGGGCTAACCAAGAAAAGTTTTAGAGGCACTGATTCACCCCTCCCCTCTCAGTAAATCATCTCAATATAATTCCAACACCCAAAAAATCTGTATTTGTAATGACCGGAGTTCTACAACCTAGACTTGCAGTGTTTCTGAAGAAATGCATGCTAGACCTCATCTTTTTTTATCTTTATCTGAGTAAATTAAAGACTGCAATCTTTTGGAAAAAGGGCATAACCAGGTATAAAATAGGAAGAAAATAGAGGGCTTATTGGGTGTTACCGGTTCTCTTCTGAATTGAAAAACAAAAACTTCTATCCTTCGCAGCTGGTACTCCACAACTTAGCTCTGAAAAGAAATGAGCTTGAAGGATGAAATTTAAAGAAAACTCTATTTGTGGGAAAATCATCCAAGAGACAATAGTTAAATGTTGTATGTAGGCTGAAATGAAATGAAGCTGCTAATGTGACATATGGCCATCACTTCATTTAATTAAACCCCCTTTAGTCATTATTTCTGCATTAAATTCTATCCCTTTGTTCGTGCTGAAAAAACATCTGCCCTAACTCGCATTGATAGCTTAACTTTTCCCACGTGGTCAACTACTTTTCCAGATCGCCATACTATTATTCCAATGGATACGCTCTGACATGTCATATCAGCCATCAATTCAATTGTCACATCACCTTTGTTCTTTGTTGAATCCTCCGTTGAACTGCTTTGAACTACTTTGAACTGAGGTTCAAAGCGGTTCAAAGCAGTTTGATGATGTGTCCCAGGTCCTACCTGTAATCACCGATATTAGGCCAAAAAATTTTGATTGACCTAATTTGAACTACTTTGAACCGGGGTTGAAATTGGTTTAAATTGGTTCACTAAGAAAAGATTGATACTAAATTTTGACTGAGAGAACCAGCTTTCACAAAACAGGCTCAAAATACATTTAAAGAATAAGTTTGAAGGTAAATCTGACATCACAAGGCTCTTTAACTTGGACTTCTTCTACAAAAGGGGGATTAGGAAAGACCTCAAAGAAAACATCAAAATTAGGGAGCACTCTTTTGATCATGGCGACTCAAATGGACCCTAACAATGGCTTTGTCTGGGGACTGCAAGTTGTCAAAACTGTAGAGAACTCTAAATACTGGTTTCGCAAAAACTAAAACCTGAAATGGGAAAAAAAAGGACAACACAACCGAACTACAACTAAGGAAAGAAAAGAAAACTAACTAATATGTATAGGGGGACTCAGAACACCATTACAACTTGAACAACTTCAGGTCCTGCCCATTATAGGTAAACGAAAGATTGACACCATCCGGGTAGGACAAACGAAAAGGAAAGGAATCAGTGATATATATCAATCACTTATTCTTTTATTTTAAATTTGACAGTCATTTAAGTGATATATGTATTAATAAAATAAGTGATATATAAATGACATTTATGACTGAGGAAATAAATGTTAACTTTGTTTCCTCGTGAGTCTTTTTTTTTTTTTTTGGCTTATGTTTTCTTTGTGCCCTCGGTCTTCATTTGTGATCTGGGGTTTACCCTTCCCCTACCTGGGTTGCGCATGTGATGGGAGGGCTGAATAATAATGGTGATCTCTCACAGAGTGAAGGAGGAATCATTAAGGACAATGCGGAGGCAAGTGGTAGTATTAATGATAAAAGTGATGAGTCTGCAGAGGGTATTAAGGGTGTTAAACCGAATGACAAATTGTCTTACAAGAAAGTGGTGGTAGAAATATCTCCTCTTTTCTTGGATAGTGTAGGGTTTGATGGAGTCTTTAGTAGAAGGGTGGTGGAGTCAGAAAAGGACAGACTGGGATGGGCCGTAGCTGATGGAAGTGGACAAAATAGTGGAGGAAGTGCAGAGGATGGCGGAGGTAGAGGAGGAAGTGGTAAGTCTCCTTCTCTAGAATTGAAAACTCTCTCTCTTTCGCCGAATGAAGACATGGTAAGTGTTATTAGATCATAGCACAGTAGGTTGAAAAGCATTGCAATTTTTTTTTCTTCTTGGATAAAGAGTCATTGCCATTGCGCAATTTTTTTGATGATTGGCTTGCATCTGTGTGGGGAAAAAAACTTGGTATCTTTGTTACCTATTGTAGAATGATACAAAAAGGGTTGTTTGTTATATTTTTAAAAATTCACAACATGCAAGAAAGGGTTTTGAATAAGAAATTATGAAATGTTGGCCACTCTTTGTTTAAGGTTTTTCCATGGTCCCCTAAAGGTAATATTGATAATGTGGTGGCTAAGTCAGCCCTGAATTGGGTGGAAATTAAAAACTTGAATGTTGAATTTTGGCCATTTATCTCCCAAATGCTGAAACCCCTGGGTTTTGTTTTACAAATTGAACAATCTAGGGTTACACTACCTCATCTAAATGCTAGGGTTTTGGTTTCCCTAACGCCGAAAGTTGATTTTCCAGATTGTATCTCCTTGAAATTTGGTGGAGAAGTTCTTTGTTGGGAGGTTTCTCTGCTTGGAAATCTTAATTCCTATTTTCATTGTAGATGTAATTTCCATTCATAAAAGGATTGCCCCGCATTAAAACATATCTAGAAAGGTAAATTCAATACTATGCAGAACTCAGATAGAAATGAAAATAAAACTAATAACCCTAAGAATGCTAGTGAAAATTATGATGGAATTAAAGAAATCTCTAATACCCATAATAACTTTGTTCCTAAAACTCAGAAAGATCTGGTGGCTCACCATATAGAGAAACCTAATCTTTTGGTTGATATTTCAGATATGCATGTTGATATTGTAGATAAAACATGTTTTTTTCTTTGTATAATCTGTTGTTTGATGAAGATTTTGAAGTATTTCCTGCTAAGAATTTTGAGAGTGCTAACCTCGCCACCTCAGATGACCATCCTTCAGTGATTGAACAGAATGATCCTACACCCCCCACCAAGTATAATGCTCAACATCTAGCTCTGGTTACTATTAATCAAAGAGCTGAGGTTATTAAGAGTTCTAGTAAAAAACAACAGCCACCTAGGATGGAATGCATTATCTCACCTGAATCCCTTCAACTTGTTGCCTTTAATAAATATTTGTAGTTTATAGAAGTTGTTTGAAAGAAAAGAAAGACTGGGGACATAAACTCCCCGACCAATAGGAATAAAAGTAAGAGTAACTTACCAGACAGTTTTAACCGATTGTGCAAGAGCACAAAACCCCATTTGAAATAATCATCATGATTCAAATCCATAGCTAGAATGTTAGAGGTCTAGAGATGACATATATAAAATATATTGTTAGGAGGTGGTGTAATCAGTTGGCTACCAAAGATATCATCTACCTGCAAGAGATCAAGGTAGTAGGGTTTCAAGCCCATACCATACTCAACTTCCTGTGGGATAAAGCTGTTGGATTTCACTTGAAGCATGAGAGAGGTAAAAGAGGGGTTTCTACTCTCATCAACTCCAAATAGTCTGAACAAATTGTTAGTCATGGGTGCTCACCATGTCAGAGAATTATATGGGTAATTCTAAAAATTGAACAAGAGGAGTTTGGGATTTGTAGCATATATGTAGCCAATGACTATAGGGAAAGAGCAGAGATGTGGGACTGGTGTGTAAAACATCTTCCTAATAACCCCTAGATTTTTGTGGGGGAGTTTAATATGGTAGAACACGGGGCTGATAAATTAGGAGGGATGGACCATGTGTGGAAAGGAAATGAGATGTTTTTTTGGCAAAAGTTCAAAAGAAAGTTTAATCTTATTGATCCCATGGAACATATGTATAAACAATTTTAGGATATTTGGTTTACATGGTGTAATAATCAGAAGGGAAAGCAGAGGGTCTATTGTAGACTTGATAGATTTTATGGGGATGCTACTGCATTCTCTTTCATACCTGAAGGCAACCATGCCCCAGTGATGGTGTACCTGACATCTATTTTAGACCACTCACCTATTCAAACTAGCATTAGATTTGATAATATTGGGGACTTAGGTGCTGGTGGCCCAAAACCAAGGTCCTTTAAGCTTAATGTGTCATTTCTTGATGACCCTGATAATATTGAGGCTATTGAGATGGTTACCCATTTGATTAAACTTTCTAATCCTGTGATGAACCCTATAGACACTTGGAATCAGTTGGTTGATGCATGGAAGAGCATGTTTCAGATCATGGGTAAGAAATATGCTATGGATAGGAACATAGAAGAATCCTTTTGGAAAACTAATCTGAATAATTTAGAGAAAGAGATGCAGAGTAAGGGTGCTAACCTCAAGACAGAAATCCAATTAGAAAATACTAAGCATAACCTGAGATTGATTCAAAGATATAAGACCCAAGGCCAAAATATTAGAGCCATGATGAATTGGATTAGTGAAGGTGACAAAGGGTCTGGGTACTTCTTTAACATAATCAAAGAAAAGCATCGAAGATAATGTATTAAAGAACTATAGGTAGAGGAAGGAATCACTAATAACCCTATTGTCATTGAAGATGCATTCCATCAGTTTTACAAAGATCCTTTTTCCTCAAAGTTTTCCCAAGATAGTGAGGGTGCTTTAAACAATTGCCTTACTTTGATACCCACTAAGATAACAGAGCATAATGCCTCCTACCTAGAGACACATATTTTAGTAGAAGAAATTATAGCAGCTATTGAATCTTTCCCTAATGGTAAAGCACCTGGGCTGGATGGTCTTCCGGTTGAGTTCTACAAGAAGAATAAGGATTGGGTTGTAATTGAGCTAATGAAATTATACGAAACAGCAATGGTCAGAGGGACTCTTGGAGACTCTATAAATAGAGGAGTGGTGAAGCTCTTACCTAGAGTTGGGGATAGAACTCTAGTGAAAAATTGGGATTCCCATTACATTGTTAAACATTTCTTATAAAATCCTTGCAAAAGTATTAGCTAGGAGAATTGCTCCTCTACTATGCAACTTCATTTCAAATACTCAAATTGGATTTATACAAGGTAGATATATCCTAGAGAATTTAGTTACCAGTTGGGAGGCAATGAACTAGGCTAGGGATGATGGGCAACATGTGGCCATGATATTATTAGACTTTGAAAAAACACACGACAGAATAGAGTTGCAGTTTGTGTTAGGAATGCTAACAGCTTTTGATTTTCATGAATACTATTGTAACTGGATAAGTATCTTATTTAAAGATTCCTCTATAGTTATAGATTTTAATGGGTCTTTATCAGAACCCATAATGTTATAGAGATGCATAAGACAAGGGTGCCCAATAGCACCCTCTTTGTTTGTTATTGCAGTTGATGCCCTATATTATATTCTTAGGGCTCAGATTTTGGGACCTCTTGTCAAAGGCATTTCTCTACCCAACAAAGAAAACCTTATCAATGCACAGTTTGCAGATGACACAACTCTATTCTTAGAGTTAACAAAAGAAAATTTTGACATTGCAGTAGAAAGACTTGAATTCTTTTGTAAGGTACCAGGATCCAAAATTGCTCCTCACAAATAAACTGTATTGGGTTGGTCAGATGATCCCCGCATCTAGCTAACAAGCAAGGGATGGCAATGGGCAGGGCCATAGAAAGTAGTTAGATACCTCAGAATACCATTCTCAGTAGAACCAAATATTAACAGTATGTGGGATTGGATCTATGAGAAGATTAACAAGAAACATATTTAATGGCAGTCACAATCTCTGTCTATTGTTGGTAGGATTCAAATTGTGGAAAAGGTCCTCTCTGCACATCATATATATTATGCATCAACATGGATGTTTACCAACTCTCATGTTAATATGTTAGAAAGAATCCTCAAAGATTTCTTATGGTCGGATGGTAGGGGTAACATGAAGAGACACTGTGTGAGATGGGACTGGTGTTGTCAGAAAAAGAAGCATTAGGGAAAAGGGGAAGAAATTTCTAAAATTGAGTTAATGGGTCTTTCTAATAAGCTAAGAAGCCAGTTAAGTTAGGGTAGGTAGGTATTTTAGTTTCCACAAAGAACTACCACGTAGGATTTCCTTTTTAGGAAAGTCCCTTGTATAGCCAATTTTCTCTGAGTGCATTTTTGCATGTGTTCTTTCTCAGAAGAGTGACCAACATGAAGGTTGTCAAACATCAATGTCATTGTGTGGTTTGAGAAAATATTTTAAGAGGTGACATCAATTAAATGAAATTCATGTGAAAATAATATCCTAAATACGTTTCTAAGAGAAAATATGCAAGAACTCGAATAGAGCACATTACCTCATCAGTCATTTGAAGAATAGGTATCTTTTGAGATGACGATGGTTTTGTATATAGAAAAGTTTCCCATACCTGGTACATTTGCTTAAATACAAAATTAATTCTCTTACATTTATGAATAAAGTTATAGTTCTTACTTCTCATTTCAAAAACATGCTTTCCATGTTTGCACAAGGAAATTATAAGGAGAAAAAGATCAAGGGTAAAAGCACAATAAGTTACCTCACTTTTGTAAAGGAAAACGCTAACAACACAAAAATTGATCAACTCAAGGGCATAAACGTGATATTTCTGTTGAAATTTTGAAGATGATGTAAACAGATGAAATGTGTAAAAATGGATGAAGTTTATGCCTATAATTTAAAAAAATAATTTAGTCAAAAATTGATATGTTTTTTTAATTTTTAAAGTTTATTTTTTATTTGCTGAAAAACACTGCAAATTAGGGGTCCACTTCCCACAAAAAAAATATAAGTAAAAAAACATTTTTTGTACCGATTTTAGAATATGGTTTAGATGACATGCATAATTAGTGTAGAAAAAAAGAAAGAACTATCTTCGATCTATATTTTATCCATTATAACTAATCAAAGATGAACTTACCCAAAATCATAGTTTTCATCTCCCACCTTCTTTCCCCTATCGAAACTACACCAAAAAAAAAACATTCTTGAAGAGGAATCTCTCCTCTGGTGTTGTATATAATTTTTAATTTTTTCTGATTTGATTTACTAATTTTTATTTATTTTCCGAATCAACGTCTTCTTGAAACTTAATATACCCACTTGCAATATTTAGTAAATTTGATGAATTTTTTGTATTTAGTAAGGGTATCTGTTCAGGTGGCTATACTCAAATGATATTCCCAATTAAGGGGCTCTCCCAGTCCTTTCAAAACAAGGTGCTTTATGTCTTGAAGTGAAGGATTTTAACGCATCACAAGGATATTATAGGAAATTTTTGCTGGTATAACGAACTCACGCCTGTTGATTGTGACTTTTATCACAACCATATTTTTTATATAGCGGTTTGGAAATGCTTGGCATTATCTGTTACTGCTTGGATTATTCCCTCTCACCCAACCTTATAGGTTGCTCGGGAGGCAGTCCCTCTAAAGAAACAAAAATGTGCCTATCACACAAAACACATCAAGCAAAGCTTTGTTCATTTTTAAGAACTAAATGACGGCTCCCTACACTAAAAGGACATGCAGTTCATTGATTAATTAGTTTATTTTGACAATAATCCCCTTTCTTTGATGGTCTTACAAACACACATGTTAGTGCTTATGGGTTCTTTAATAGATGCAAGCAGTCTTATTTCACATTAGGATAAACAACAAGTGTTAGCAGATTAGCAAAATCAAGTATTGAAATAACTCTAGAAAAAATGAATTAAAAACAACTAATCTGCTGAATGATAGGGTGAATCTACTATTTCACAGAGCAATTCCACAGGACAACATATCTGTTGTTTCACAGAGAGATTCTAAAAAATGGTGAATCTTCTATTTCATAGAGCGATTCTGCAAAATGATGAATCTGCTAATTGGCGATTCTGCTGATCGACGAATCTGCTGATCGACAATTCCATTGATCGACGATTCCGCTAATCAACAAATCTACTAATTGGTGATTATGCTGATCAACAAATCTGTTGTTTCACAGAGTGATTTCTCTAAACAACGTATCTATTTTTTTACAGAGTGATTTCCCTAAATGACGTATCTACTGTTTCACAGAGCAATTCTATAGAGAATGTGGAAAATGTTATTTTTCATTTTTGGAGATTCTACTAATTGGCAAACTTTCTGAGGTGAATTCATTGTTTCATGTATAAAATCCTCCAAAACCACCAAGTTTTAGAAAGTGTCTAGAATACAAAAAACATTAGTTGTGAACCTATGAAGTGTGTACTACCGTGCGTGCCAAAAATGTGTGCAGAGAAATGTGTGCAAAGGAATGCAGTTAACTATTAAATACACCCAGAACACAAAAATAGTGCAACAATCAAGATAGGACATAAAGAGACAATAACAACATAAGAGTGCTCTATATTAGCTCACGATTTTGATGTGTGCTCCATAAGATGTTGTGATTACATGTGTGCTCATGATTTTGATAGCATAAAAAGATTAGAGTGATCCGTATTTTCTTAAGATTGGGGGAAGAACCTGTACGAGGGATTCAAAGGATTTTCACAAGTGTGGCTAAGTTTCTCTTAGAAATGTATGAGTTTGCATAATAAGAGCTCATGGATAGCGATTTCAAGGAGTTTTGGATTCAAATATGATAATTGAGTGGGATCAAATGATGAGCTCACAAGGATAATGGATGTCTAAAATATATAGATAATAATGGAATCCTAAATTGAAGGAAAATGAGGGAATTATATAGGAGAGTGTAGGAGGTGAGGGCTATCCTCTATTAATGAGGGGTGGCCAGATGTCAACCTCTGTTTGGTTTAAGGATGGGGAAAGAGTTGTCATAAATGACACGTATCTCTCAAAATGCCCCAAAGTCCAAGAATTGATGAAGGGTCTTAAAGTTATTTGGGTGAGGATTGGTATGAAAGAAGCAAAGTTGGACTTTGCTTCTCTAATTATCATGGTTAGGAATGTGCAAAAAATTAGAGGGGGATTAGGCTAATGAGATAGGTTAATTAGGGGGCAAGTGGGTAGGTTAGGATTTTGCAAGTGGGTGGGGATTAGGGGAGGATAAGGGTTAATTAGATAAATAGGGTATTTATCTATTTAAGACATGATTAGGGATGCAAGTAGGAAAAGTAGGAAAATACAAGTGGGTGAGAGGATATGAATTGAATTTTGATTTATTTTAATTCAAATAGAGGAAAGGTGATATTTAATTAAACACAGGTTTATTTAATTAAACAGATTTGGGCATTAGATAAATTATTTTATCTAGAGAGATTGAGAATAGGGTGGAATTAATTAAAGAGGTAGACTATTTAATTAATAAGGTGACTATAGAGGAATGGGTACAAATTATTTAATTAAATAAACATAAACATCCATTTAATTAAAGAAGATAAGGAGGTTAGATAAATTAAATTAATAAATTTACCTAAGACTAGAGAAGACAAGTAATTAATTAAATGAATTAATTGCATTTCAAATTTAGGTGTCTACAGTATCATTTTATGCAGTTCAATAGGTCCTAGATACAAAAATTATGCAAACTATATACAATAGAATCTTCTACCTTTTTCTTACCTTCATAATCATATTTTTCACAACATCAATTGGCATCACTCACACTTCTATATTCTCTTATTTTCTCAGCTATGCTATCAGTAGTAAAATTTCTCCCAGTTTTAGGTTTAACTAATTTCTCATTTGTCATGCTAACAATCTTTGATCTTTTTCTGTTGGCCCTCAATTCAGCTTGCTCTTTGTCAGAATCTATAGGAGGTTCTTCTACCTTAGTTGTATCCTTCTTTTTACTCTTTCCTTTTGAATCTTTGTAGCCATGTTTTATTTCCTTCTTTCTCTTGTAAGTTTTATCTTCATTCATAGGTGTCTTCTCTTTTTCCATTTCCTTTTGCACTGTGGAACTCCTAGTTTCTCTTCTTGCTGCCTTACCAATTGTAGAAGATAGAACATCTGCCTCTTTTATTATTGCACCAGTAGCCAAAGACCCTGCCTCCTCAGTCACAAAGTTATTCCTCATCTTATCAATCATATCCTTTGTAATACCACTCTTATTTGCTAAATTATCAAGTTGTTTCCTCACTCTTCTCTCTATCACATGTTCCTTTAGCTGTGAATAAATTTTCTTATAAGTTTCTTCATAGGTACCAAACTTGGGAGTACTTAAATTGATCATATTGGATAGTAACTCATCAAAATGGAGTGATATAATATCACCATCCACCTCATAACCCATAATAGAGCCCAATAATTTCTTTGTTGTACTACCTGCATCATACACACATTGGTATTGACAACAAAACATATATCTTCTTTGTACTTCTCTACTATACCAGTTGAATCATCTCTCTCTCTCTCTCTCTCTCTCTCTCTCTCTCCCGTGCATCCTTTTCTAGAAGTATTTGAAATAATCCCACATAGTACTATTAAAGTTATTTCCTAACATCCTTATGCATTCCTTAATCTATACTACTACAGGTCTATCGGTCGACCACTGAATCACATCAATACCAGGGAAATGATTTTGCAAGTAGAAGAATGTACATACCAGCAACAAACCATACTTAAAATTTTGTTTCTTTTCCTTCTTGATTATCTCCATGTTCAAAAAGAACCAACTTCTCATGTCCTCACATAGGTCGTACTATGCATTATCCTTCACCATTCGATATGCAACATGAATACCACCACCAAACACATTGTTCAATCGGCTTGATTGATAGACTTTGTAACTGATCACCATAGATGCAAACTTGACCTTCATATCTATAATATTGTTAATAGTTATAGCAAATTGATCTTTTTTTGACTTTTTTAGGTGAGTGATCTCACCAGTAGGAATCATTCTTAGAATAAGTACATCACCAATTGCGCACAACCTTGTCACCATGCAAATAATCTCCTTGTTAATATTATGCAGCTTATCTAACCATAAGAACTAATCATGAACTCTACTTATTACATATCTGATCCGGTCGGGTTGGAAATCATCAGGCAGGTTGATTACATAGGTAAAATCCTTATCTTCCAAATTCTTGTGTTCACCCTTCAATCTAGACTCATTACACAATTTGGTATATGCATTGAAGATAACACTTGAACCAAGATCCTCAATCTTATAATGAGTAAATGACCTTATATCCTCAGTCAACAACACACCATGAGATGTCAAAGACAAAGCTCCCATGGGTTCATTCTCTGCTACCTTCAAAGGATTCAACTTAAATACTAGCCTCAGTTGCTCTGTAATCTCAACCAATACAGGAGTGTCTATAATGATAACAATAATTGTCTTCACAAAAAAATAGTATAGAACCTCCACAACACAAAGTACTTTGTGTGTTCATCAATATGGGTTCTTCAAACACCGCTTCAATCCTAGCACGAGATCACAACTATTAACCCACAATCACTTCAAATCGCCTTAGAATCGATCGCAAATATTTTCTTAGCTCGTAGAATTCATTATGATGATTGAACTTCAATTTTTCCCTTTTAACATTTCATTTCCAAGTAATAAATGCAATGAGCAAATAGTACCTTTAACTAGTTGCAACTGGTTAGAACATAAAAAAGTCACTATGACATAAAAAACAATTATACGGTTGTATAGAATCATATGTAATACAAGACTATTCATCAAATTCTTTCATAACATCAATAGAAATCTAAATATTCTGATAAATCTTACCATGCACACAACTTAGGGGATATGTTATAGATCTTACTTGATTTTCTCTACCTAAGCTAATAGCTTTAACTTAGTTTGATGATGAATTCTCCATATTAATTGATGTTGTGGAGCTCTCTATCAATTCAAAAGATTTGAGTTCACCTTTCTTAACCCATGTTTCCTTTATATTCTTTTTGATTCCTTCAACATCTGCAATCTTCTTGCCTTTATCATTAACACCTATTCACCGACTGACCTCCAGTGTTATTCTTCTTAGCTCTGCAATATATACAAATATGTACAATCTTGATGCAATAGTAACACACCATACCTATTTATCTCCATGGTCCAACATTTCCTCTACCAGTTCTCATCCTTCAATTCACTTCTGTGTGTCCATAATTGTGACAAATAGAAAAGGTAACATCCAATCGACTGTGTTATTGATTAGCACTTTGCTGGTTGGAGTTATATGGCCTTTGATTGTTGATTCTATCCATGCACTCATTATTCTTATGACCATAATTTTTGCAATGATAACAGTTACCATGAAATACATTAGATCTAGCATTTTAACCTTCATATTTTTCATAAAAAATTTCAAAATCTAGAAATAAGTGTGTTAGGTCTATTAGGTTCAATAGGTCTAAACCTATATAAATTAGTAGTATGACCTTCCTTGTGATAATTGAAACATACAGGTCTATAATTCCTCTTACCAACTTTATTGTTATTCACCTTAGGTGACGACTTTCCTTTTGCATGGATCTCCTTTGTACTAGATGACTCACTCGCTTCAAGTTTAGAAAACCAAAAACCTTGTTTCTGACCATTTATCCTTTGGCTTGAGAGTTGTTAATCAAGGTTAACAAAACTCTTGTTGAACTTGTCCAATAGGTCATTGGCTTCCTTAAGTTCTCCTTTCAACTTTTCATTCTCTTTCCTTAGATTCTCATTTTCTCTTATGACATTAGCATTTTCTTCATTTGAATTATGTAGGTGCTCACAAAAAATAGAAAATTCTTGTTTAGATCTAAATAGTTCCTCCAAATTGGTTGTTAAGGTATCATCTTTAGCTTTGATAGCATCTTCTCAAAAATTCTTGGCTTCATCTGCATCTTTCATTGCTTCTAACTCTTGACCCATTCTCATTGAGAAGTTTTCTAACTCCCTTTTCATGTTCTTCTTTTCTTGCTTCAGCTTGTCCAACACCTTATGCATGTCCTTGTTATCCTTAGCTAGCCACTCATTCTCTAGGACCATAACCTCTACCTCATATTCATCAAATCCATTCTACTCAAACAGGTGTTCAATGAGGTCTTGACTATCATTCAATTGTTAAACCAACTCTTGTCTCTTAACCCTAGATATCTTTAACTGATCCTTGAGTTTCACAATCATATCTTCAGCCTCTGCAAGGTTCCTTCTATAGAATTCAATGTTTTCTTTAAGGATCTCTCCCAAAGGTGTTAGGTTTTTTCAAGGGAACTCAACTATGATACCAATTGTTAGTATATAGAGGAACTGAGATGGGGGGGTCTGAATTAATGTAAATAGGTAATGAACCAATTCAACCAAGAATCTGATAAAGATTTTAAACAAATTCCATACAACCAAACATGCATGTGTAACTACGTAATAGAAGTAAAACAATTCAAGCATCCACAAAGTATAACACATAACACCACTATTTTTTATTGTGGGAAGCCTTGTAAGAGGGAGAAAACCATGATGGGGATGACACCCACAAATATCGTCAGTGTAGTAAAA
The DNA here is from genome assembly GCA_018584345.1 of Thuja plicata. Taxonomy (NCBI): domain Eukaryota; kingdom Viridiplantae; phylum Streptophyta; class Pinopsida; order Cupressales; family Cupressaceae; genus Thuja; species Thuja plicata. The sequence continues at coordinate 3,259,405 of MU226104.1, forward strand.
AGAGTTTCCCTATTAGGAGCTTACAATACCTTCTTAGGGGCTCACCCGGTTAAGATTGATTAGTACCTTGTTAGAAGTACAAATAGAGATTTTAGGATCTACCTTGCTAGAAGATTTTGAACTCCTTCTCAAAAGTCACCCTTTTCAAGTCCACCCTATTAAGGGATTTAAGCTACTAACCTATTAGAATTAGTCTTGAGCAATGAAATCAAATGATTGATCTGAGAATGGAACTTCTTGCCTGTCAGATCCAATCCAATCTCTGAACCCTGACGCAATTTTTAGTCTCAGTCTCGGATCACAACCACCAATAATATGATCTTCAACACTAAATCATATGATTTAACTTTCCTTTATATTTTTGTTCTTAAGTCAGTTAAGACACAAAAAAAATCCCACAAGTCAGCCCAAAACATTGACCTAACTCATGAAAATCAATGCCAACCATACCTAACATGTTGGCCCAAACCATAATACAAAATTTTATTACCAAACAACGACAAATAATCAACGAGCTCGATCATTAGGAACCAATCGATAACTCAACCAGTTCAAACTAAACACATCGCCAAAATACCAAATCAAAAATATTGAGTTAACTATCACGATCAGTAATATGAACTTGTGTGATGAAAATAAGTCTCTAGTAACGATTGCACCACCCAATGTGCTCACTATCTCGATCGCCACCCAAAATAGATTTTTTTACTATCTTCTTGTTAACCAGTCAAAACACTTAGCTTATTTTTCTTTACCTATCCATCCAGTCTATTGATATTTGTAACCCATTCATCAAATCTGATAGAGTTTCCATCAATGACAAACTCATAAGCATCAAACACTATATCTCAACTCCAAAATCCATCATAATTCCAACAACCTAAAACAAGAAAAACCATGGTGAAATTGTTGCTAATTCTATGAGATAATCAATTATAATGTTTTAGGCCATAGGCCAAGGAACTCATTGTTCTCAAATATGAAGTCAAAAAAGAGGTTGGCTGCCTTATAATCAATAAGCACTAAATATTATAGTTTCATTAGGACAAAATAGTTGACATATAACATCAATAAGTATTGGTGCTTGAATTGTTTAATGCATTCTTGAAATGCTAATTACATTTTGATTGTTTCAAGTATCTACTTCATATTTTCTCTTTGCTATCCTTCTAGATCTTCACAATATCTCATATACTTCCATGTACTCATTATTTGCATTATATGATCTTCTATCTTTGTCTCATTATAATCTCTAAAGTATTTCTATCATTATACGCCCTTCACAACACACTAGAAAAACCAACCATGTCAACCAAGTAGGATGTAGTGTGTGAAATGTCAATCATTGACCCAAATATACTCTCTCAAACATGTGAAGAAAAAATGTGATGTGTGAAGCTGATGACATGTAACTGATTGAATGTTTGAAGATGTTAAGTTGATCACCAAAATGTAGAAGGATAATGCAAGACATTAAATCAGTTAATGGATTGTATTTTTATTAATGTCAACTTGATATAATCTAATCGGTTATAATCAAAGTTTCAAAGACTTCAGAGAATCAATGAGAAAAAGATTATGCTTTCAGTAATGCATAAAAGACAAGCATTCACAATATGACTTCAAACACCGACAGTCAGTGGAACACTGAGGAACAAAGATCACCAAAACTCAAGTCATAGTGATGCCCAAGAAAGAACACTGACAAGCATTACCGATGAGCAGAATAAAAAACACAACCGAGAACCAGAAACATAGTGAAAACTGATAGAGAATCCCGAGGAGAACTGGAGTGTTGACCAAAGCTATCAAAGAGTTAAACACCTAAATTAACTTGAGTTCAGAAATGACAAAATATCTAGCTCGCAGAGCTAAGTATAGACTTAACTAGTAGTTATATTTTCTTTCCTCGACAAGATAAAGCCAAAGATAAGTAATGGATTTAAAGCTATTTTTTTCAATTGGCAAGAAGATATCTGCAATATAAAACAAGAGTTTTTTTCTTTAAATCTAATTGGCGAGAAATATGGATTACGCCAAGATAAAGAAAATCAAGAACGTAACAATGGTGATATCATGTCTATAAAGAGACAAATAAATTTATTACGAATTATGGTGGGTGAATGAATGAAAAGAGGATGCTGAAGAGAAATTGATGAAGAGCAACTTCATATAGTTCTGATCAATCAAGATGAGGAAAGAGCTAAAGTTTTCTGCAGACACTGTGCAACAAATCAAAACATCATCGAGCAGAATCAAAGTGGAGCAAAGGTATAAACTAAGATATATTGATCAGAATAGCTTCATGAGATTACAATAGATCTAAAAATCTACAAGTATAAGCTGTACATGTGAATAAATCATACTATTTATGTTTAACCATTGATTCAGAAAGTCTCTTAACCGAGCGAGATTTAAAGATCCTTTCTATACTGAGATATATCCATAGGAGTATAAAAAGTTTTGATCATGAAGATAGCATGAGATGCCAGATACCTATTGAGAGGCCAAGTGAGTGTTTGATCAAGGAAGGTAGCATAGAGATGCCCGATATCAAGTGACAGACTAAACTTTTAAATCCTCTAACAAGGTCACACCTAACAGTGTGTTTGTAACCTTTAACAAGGTTGACTCTTCACTGAGCTCACTTCAGAATGGTGGAAATTTTAGGTTAGCGGTCCCAAGTGGTTTTTCCCTTAACAGGGTTTCCACATTAAAAATTCATGTGTTAATGTGTCTATGAGTTATTACTTTAGTGTTTTTCATTATACATAACTTAATTGGATTGATCGGTATACTCTAGATGATTTACTATCTTTGGGTAAATTAACCAACTGCTATTCGGTAAACATAGAGTAGAAGGTTTTACAAAGCATTCCGAGTAGTAGTAATTTGATAAAATAATTTGGAGGCATTCATCTTATAGGACTAAAGATAAGTAGAGGCTTAGTATTGTGGTACTAAGTTTTTGGGTTGATTATTGGAATATTTTTTAGGCCACTAATTCACCCCCTATCTCAGTTATTACTAACATAAACTTTATATCAATCCAAAACACTCCATACATTATCCAAAATTATTGGCTAGATCTCCATAGACTACAAAAAAAAGAAAAGAGCCTTAAGTCATCCTCAAAGGAATACAACTATTAATCAACTCGGCCAGACAACCTTAAACAATCATGTAGACCACAAAAATCAATTTAAAGTACAATAAACTAACATCTCATCATAAAATGGTCATATTAATGCATCACAACATCAAAAACACTTGACAAGGAGAAATATAAAGTATTCTTATACATTGATGTTTTGTTTCCAAGCAATTTGTGACTCAATATGTCAGATTTCTAACTGTTGAGTAGACTAGAACATAAAATATGAGATATATTATTTTTTAATATCTATCTATAGAATACCCAAAGCACAAACTAAAACTAGTTGAAGTGCCAAAATGTAGAGAAAAACACAAGACATAGTCACCAGATTATTCACCAGAAGAATTACTCAAAGTTAATTATAATTGATGAAAATCATAAACTAACTTCGGATCACTAAATAAGAGGGGAAATGACTGAGCATGCATATTGAAACCATCTTCAACTATTTTTTACTATTTGTGATGTACCAACAATATGCAATTGCTCTTGTACAACTAAAAACACCTCCGGATAGATATTGAGACATCTAGAAACACCCTATCAAAACCATTCCAATAGTCTCCAAATATATGATTCAATATATGCATGTATTTTTGCCACTATACAACTCTAAAAAATTACAACAAAAACAACAACAACTATACAAAGCTTTCAAACCAAAGCAATCCTTCGATAAAACAAATTTGACATTAATGGCAACAAAACATCATGTGTGCAACAATACCAGCATCTCCACCTAGCTAAATACATTATAATCTCACATCCCTAGGTGCATAATATTTATTGTAATATAACATGGCATAAATACAAACATCAATTTAATAGTCATTATGAGTTCACTAGCATGAAAGGAAATTCATGTGACAACATGACATTTATACTAGAATAATGACATCATATCTTAGTCATGCTATTTATATAAAGATTAATTACATATCACTTTTACATGTTGAACTATATATATAGGGGGCTTCACTTAGTGAACCTAGGTCATAGCATGAATATTTGTGGCATACTAAAGAATACCCCTACTTTTTAAAAAATATTGCCACAAATGTTTTTTTCATCCCCCTCTAATACCAACCTAAGACCCCCCATACTAGTTTACCTTTATAAACCCTCTTAATCCCCCACCCCCTACCCCCCAAATGCACACCACCCCAGAAACATCCATAAACACCCTATGTAAACCATTCCAATAGTCTCCAAAGGTATGAGTTCATATATGCACGTACTTCTACTACTATAAAACTTTAAAACACTGCAACAAGAATTCTAACCAAAGAAATCCTTCAATAAAAAAATTTGACATAAATGGTAACAAAACATCACGTGTGCAACAATACCAACATATCCACCTTGCTAAATACATTATAATGTCACATCCGTAGGTGCATATAACATTCAATTTAATATAACATGACATAAATACAAACATTAATTTAATTGTCATTACGAGTTCACTACCATGAAAGAAAATTCATGACAACATGACATTTTATGCTAGAATCATGACATCATATCTTAGTCATGATATTTATGTAGAGAATAATTACATATCACTTTTACATGTCAAGAAATAACTATACACGGGGGCTTCACTTAGTGAGCCTAGGTCATAACATGTGCGTTCGTGGCATACTAAAGAATACCTCTATTTTCAAAAAATATTGCCCCAAATTTCTTTTTTGTCACCTCTCCACTACCTACCCAAGACCCCACACACCACTTTACCTCTATAAACCTTCTTAATT
>MU226104.1:3268960-3283132 GCA_018584345.1 Thuja plicata
AGAATTGCTTTATTTGATGAAATTAAATTAATTTAATTGGAAGAATTTAATTAGTAAGTTTAAATATTTGAATTTAAACTATAGGAAATTGAGTTTAATTAATCAATTAATGGTAATTAATCAATTATAGCTATTTTATTAAATACAATTAATTATTTAATTAATTTTGGGAATTTGATTAGATGATTTGGAGAATGAATTTAGAGGAAAATAGATGATTAATTAATGATTAAAAAACCATTAATTAATAGATGAAAATTAGTGTTTTTAACGTAAAGTCACAAGCCTGTCTATTTTAGGGTGTCTACATTTGCCCCTTTTTGATGCGATGTGACTTTTCGTAATGTGTCAAAGATTCTTTTGATTTTGCCCCAGCTTGCCCTGGCAGCAGTAGGTGTATTTATGCCCTGTCAACAAATTTGAGCGAAAAATTCATGAGACGAGCGTTGATTTGTTGAAACTACAATTTCTAGAACTAGGTAGCTGACGGATTTGAAAAATACTTTAATATGCCCCTGTAATTGATCTTTGAAGTTTTCGGGGACTGGGAATAATTTTTGGAGCTCCTAGTGAAATTAGGGTTTTCTGGAACCCCTATAAGTAGCGAAGAGAGCTCTTCATTTGTCACTTTGCGATCTCGGAGCTCTAATAATCTTGGTGAGTTAGTTTTCTAATTTCTGCTTTATTTTCTTCTATTTTCGAGCGATGGCTGGCCTTCCTGGCATTGTTCACATCTCCGACCGAGTCCAGACCTATCGCAGACTAGCTGGCTCTAGACGTTCGGTGAGTTTTCTCACTTTGCTTGTCATTAATGTTTGTATTTATTACTTTTTAAAATCATACTTTTTGGAAAAAAATTTAGGTGTGCCGCAATTGAGCATGGTTTTTCCGCAATTGCGGTTTAAATCTTGTAATTGCCGGTTAAATACCACAATTGATAAGTGTGCCACAATTGTATTTGTAAAATGCCACAATTGCAATTTGTTTGCCACAATTGCTATTTGTATTTTGAAATCGCTTAAAAGTACCGCATTTGCCATGCTTTATTACCGTAATTGATTTTTTTGCACTGTTTGCCTATTTTCCATGTCTGTTATCTTCTTTTTCTATCTTATGTTACTTTCCTGAATGACTGAAATTGATAATTTTTTGTTCTTACTCTATGTGCAGTTCATTGGGCGGATCTTGCGGTGTCGGGAGTCCAGACCAGTGGGACTCATGTATCGTTTCTAGCTGACCGAGGATGAGAGGTTAGTGCTTCGTGATCTCAGTTTGTACTGGTTGTGTTATATGCTTGAGATCATGACCAATAGGGGTCTGATCTCCGCTCTAGTAGAGTGATGGCATTCAGAGATGTGCACTTTCTGGCTACCCACCGGGGAGTGTACCATGACTTTGGAGGATGTGTATCGCATCCTCAAACTCCCTATCCATGGTGAGCTTGTGGAGTATTCCACACACACTGGTGTTACTGCATTGACTGAGCTCTTTCGATTGCCCCGTGATCAGCTCAGGCTGGCTGGTGATTATGACATCCCTTGGTCTAGATTTGGGTTAAGCCTTGATAGACTGTCCACGCTGCTAGGTAGTTTGATATGTGGGCTTCTATGCCCCAATCGTTGACAACATGATTTTTTTGTTGGCTTTGGTGGTGTCTTAGAGAGTATGGTCCAGGACCATACTATCTTCACTTGGGGTCCATGCATGTTGGCCCACATGCATTTTCACATGTTGTATGTGGCTTACCTTGATGGTAAGTCACTTGGATGCGGTGTGAATTTGTTATAGATTTGGGCATGGGAGCATATTACTGTCTATCATCCTGTTGGTGCCCATGCTCTCTTGGCAGATAGGCCGTATGTGTTCATGTATGATGGTGCTATTGTCCAAACTCATATGGGTCATCTTTCATATTGGCGATAATAGCTGGATATGATTCCTTATTTTATCTGGAGGCCATACAGAGATTGTCCCATCTGGGATGGAGAGGACATCCATCTCCCATTTTGTCAATAGCAGAGATACTTGATTGGTAGAATGACCGATCATGTGCATATGATCAATTTTCACAGCACTGATAGGGTGTTGTGCTAGTTTGGTGAGCAGCAGGATGTATCAGATTTGTATGCATATTTTTCTCGAAGGTTGAGGGATGCTCATGTTTGGGGTGTTGTAGTGTCACTTGATGTAGCTCACATTGAGTTCTTAGGGTTTCTTCCTGTTGCGTGGACCTGGTGCTCTGCCACTATAGACCTAGGTTTGTCTTGTTTCTGATTGCTTATGTACTTCCTTTCTGCTCTTGATTCTTGCTTATAACCTATTTTGATACTAATGTTTTTATTTGTGCTGGTACTGACATTTGAATTTATCTTTTGCAGGCACTACACCATAGTATAATGCTTATTGGTTGCAGCATCGACCGATCGCATTGACAGATGTCTCACGTCCTGTTCCTAGGACTGTTATGAGGAGGGCCCGACGGGTACGGCGTGGTAGGGGAGGTCATGATGGAGGGAGAGGTGGTGGCAGGGGAGGGAGGGATGTTGGTAGAGATGGTGGTAGGGGTAGGGATGGTGGGAGGGACAGAGGATGAGGTAGGGGTGATGATGGAGGCGATGATCCTGGTCCCAGGGGTTCTGGCGGAGGGTTCAGGACTAGAGGTGGCTGGAGTGGGGGTCATACTAGTGCGCCTAGAGTTGGGTTGGGTGCCATTTTGGAGGAGGAGGAGGTCATAGAGGAGGAGGCACCCCAGTTGGTTCAGAGGGTGCGCAGGCGAACAAATGCAGTTCTGGCTCCCTGACATGAGGATCGGGTTATTATTGAGGATGTGTATGTGGAGATTGCAGATATAGATGTGGAGGCTCTAGATGAGCAGAGTGCCGAGACAGGTTCCTCAGGGGAGAGTGGTAGTACTGGGAGTAGCATAGGGGAGAGCTCAGAGTGTATGGATGATTCCTTGGTTCTCAGGTGGAGAGGAGATGAGGGACTGGGAGGCCAGGCAGAGGAGTGTGATATGGATGTTGCCATGGGTGGTATGGATGATGATCCCTCAGAGGTGGAGCACCTCACCAAGCAGGTTTAGGATTTGTGGGCCTGACTTTCCTTATCTGATGCATGTGCGACTATCTTGGAGGCTCGTGTTATAGCAGCTAAGTCTAGAGAGCGACAGGCTCAGGCTGAGGTTTGCTCTTTCATTGATAGTGTACAGGATGTTTCCCATAGAGAGATTCTGGATAGGTACTATAGATCTGGGCAAGACACTCAGAGAGAGATTGACTATTGGAGATGCCATTATGAGGGCGCAGTTCCTGCGACATAGACGGTGTCTAGTTACATAGCATCGCAGAGATCCAGCAGGGCTCATCGTTCTTAGAGTAGTGGTGTCAGAGCTCCTGGGTCCTCTCACATGACAGATTCTGATATGCCTCCCCCTCATGCACCTCTTGGCGAGGGTGGGGGTAGCTCTTTTTGACTATGTTCCTTGTACCATTTTTATAGTGATTCATTGTATACTTTGAGTAGTACCATTTTTGTATCCTGATACACTGATATATATTGATATACATGTTGATTACCTTCTTTGATCAGACTTGCGACTCTTTTTGTACTCAAATATTTTGATTTATATGAGATGTAGCTAGTGTTTTTGATGTGATGTGCAATGGTTTACTTTTCTATATGTATGATTCAACATGATTTGGTGGTTTAGATGATGAAATGTATATGCAATGTGTTTCTATTGTGCAGACTTGTATATGGATGATTTACTTTTCCTATGATACTGACATGTCATACAGGATGGTGTGAATGAGATGCATGTTTATATGGGATTATTATGGATGCATGTGTTTTTATGATTTATCATGTATGCAACTACCATGTTTTTTTTATACTTTTCTGATGCACTTAATGAATGAATGCAATCTACTATGCACAAAATATCTGAGTAATGCATTTGTTAGTTAGAAAGAAGTTAGTTTGGATAGATACACTCTGAAATTTGATCTAATAGAATGTAATGATAGAAAAGTTTTCTTTTTGCATTTTTGGATAGATATGATGTGATAGAAAGGATGAATGTCCCAAGTCACTGCCCCTATTTCCAATATTTGTCATCATTGCATATTTTTTGTATTTTATGATATTCTGGAAGAGTGTCGAATGATCTAGATCACATACCACCTAGATACAACCAAAACCTCTTGATAGCGAAAGAAGTAGAGAGATTGAATAGAAAGAGACCCATAACGCACCCAAATATTGACCATCTGAGTTCGACTATGTTCCCTGTTTGAAAAGAAAGAGAGTCAAAAGCACCCAGATATTGACCATCTGGATACCGCTTGTCCTCTAAATTAACCTAAAACAAAGAAACTAAGATAGAACTCCTATGTACCTAGAGTCCATCTAGATAACACCGTGAGCTCTTGATTTCTGAAAGGGAAAGCCAAGAAAACAAGATAGAACTCTTACGCCCCTAGAGTCCATCTAGATAGCATCGTGAGCTCTTGTTTGCAACATAAAGGGAAAGACCATAGAAACCAAGATAGAACTCCAAAGCACCCAGAGTCCATCTGAGTAGTGCTACAAGCTCTTGATTCTATAAAACTAAACAAGCAAAATAAAAGAGAAGGAATGTCCAATTCTTTCCCAGGGTTAAGCTCAGATCGTGGAACTGCGTGACTATCAGATAAGTGACAGCGCCTACCGCATTTATCCTAAATCATCATGGTCCTAAAATCAAAGTGAACATTCAACACATAACAATAAAATAAAATAAGTCATGATCTATCCTAGCTACTCTCCTCACATGGTGGATCCTAGAGTAGCGTAAGAACATAACCCCAAAATATAGACTGACATTTGATCGAATTGACTGACCTAGTCAACATTTTTGTATGGTTCCTCGATGTAGTTGGATTCTCTTGATTGGCTCAAAATCTTTGGATAGACTTGATTGGCTTGATTGCTTTGATCGTGTTGGCAGCTGATCAAGCTGTGTCAGATGTGCCCAATGCTTGTTCAGAAATCTCATGATTGTGATAGTATTGATTGATAGATTTGATTGCTTTGATCATGTTGGTAGCTGATCAAGTTGTGTCAGATGTTCCCAATGCTTGTTCGCAAAGCTCATGATTGTGACAATTGATAGTTTGGCTTGGTCACCTGTTGCTTGCTGATTGAATTGAGAGATTGATAAAGCTGTGTCAGATGAGCCCAATGCTGATATGCAAAGCTCATGATTGTGACATTTGATTGAATAGGCATTCTTTCCCCTTTCTTTCTTGATAATCAAGTTGGTTTTATTGCTTTGGGATTTTGCAATTTTATATATTTTTTGATGAAGATTGATTTTCTCTTGATTTTGATCTTTTTAGGATTTTTTGATGAGTTTTCTGATTTTTAGGATTTTTTAGAACGTTTGGAACTGCCCCTAGTCTGGTGGACTAATATTAACCATGGGTAAGTGCTTGTGCTCAAAGTGGATTGTGCTTCTGAATGTAGCTTGGGATAGTCAGTCTTTCATTTTGAAGTGTGCTCAAGCTTTTGGAGCTCATTGATGGTGAAGCTAGATTTTGAACACTTGGTACCTGTTTGCTAGGTTTTCACCAAGGTACCTACTCAGTAGCGCCCGATTGCCAAGTTTTCACTGAGAGAGTGATTTTGTTTTTCTTTTTCTTTTTTTTTTATTGTCGCCAAAGTGCTTGATTGCCAGGTTTTCACCAAGGTAAATTTTGTATTTTTTTAATTTTTTTTTTTTTAGTATTTTCTGGATATGTAGATAAATGCCTTAATCATAGAGACCTTTAAGGGTAGAACCTCTTTAGGTGCATGCTGTTGATATACTCAGGGAGATGATCTCCTTCAGGTGTTGCTAGTATGAATGCCCCACTGTGAGTAGAGTTGACAATAACAAATGGTCCTAGCCAGTTAGGCTCAAACTTACCAAGTTTGACTCTCTCTACTTGATTCTTCTGATTTTCCATGAGGACAAGGTCTCCTACCTCAACTGTTCATGGCTTCACCTTCTTATGATAGTTCCTTCTAAGGTGATTCTGATAGCCTTGTAAGTGGTCGAAGGCATGTTGTCTTCTTTCATCTAGTAACTCTAGTTCACTGAGCCTTGCCACTCTATAGTCTTCATCCATGATCAAGTTCTTCAATGATATCCTTGGGGATGGGATTTCTACTTTGAGGGGTAATATCACCTCTGATCTATAGAATAGGGAACAAGGAGTGGCCCCTGTAGGTGTTCTCACACTAGTTCTATATGCCCATAATGCGGGACTAAGATGTAAATGCCAGTCTCGCCCTGATTCATTCACTATTTTCTTCAAGATTTTTAGGATCATTTTGTTTGTAGCTTCGGCTTGGCCATTCCCTTGGGGGTAGTAAAATGAGGAAAACCCTTGTTTTATGCGGAACTATTCACATAGGTCTTCAACATCCTTGTTCTAGAAAGGGGTACCATGATCTGTCAGGATTGTTTGGGGTATCCCGTATCAACAGATGATGTGGTTAAGTATGAACATTGCTATTTGTTTTCCATTGATGTAAGTGAGGGGAATTGCTTCCACCCACTTGGTGAAGTACTCCGTTGCTACTATGAAGTACTTTTTTCTGTTTGCTAAAGATGGTGTAATTTTTCCCACTAGGTCAAATCCCCACATTGAAAATGGCAATGGTGATGCGATAGGATTTAGTTCCTGGGCCGGTGCATGGATGAGGTCTCCATGAATTTGACATTGTCTACACCTTTGAACATGCTTTTGTGCATCTATCTCTATTGTGGGTCAATAGTATCCCATGCGGATTATTTTCTTAGCTAAGTTGTTGACACCTCCGTGGGTTCCACATAGTCCTTCATGTACCTCACACAAAGCTTTCTTGGATTCCATGGAAGTGAGACATCATAGTAATGTTCCATCTAGACTTTGTCGATATAGATTATTTGAGAGGATAGTATACCTAGAGGCTTGGAGGATGAGGGATTTTCGCTGGTTCCTAGACAAGTTTGGAGGTAAGACATTGTTTTGGAGATAGCTATAGACATCTTCGTACCATGGGGATTTAGGACCAACAAGGACACACATTGATTCGGTGATAGATGTCTGATGTGATGGAACCAAGAGTTGCTCCACTAGAAAGTGGAATTTGGTATGATTACCTGGCATATCAATCAGTGATGCTATGGTAGCCATCGCATCTGCCACTTTGTTCTGTGCTCTTGGGACTTTCTCGAAGAGAATGTAATGAAACTTGGTGCGCAGTTGTTCCATCTATGCTCTATATGGTATGAGGTTCTCATCTTTGGTCATATAATCATTATTGATTTGATTGATGACCAACTGCGAATCACCAAAGACTTTAAGGTTCTTGATTCTCCATTGAATGGCTAACTTTAGACCGATGACAATTGCTTCATATTCTGCTATGTTGTTGGTGCATTGTAAGTTAAGTCTGAAAGACTTTGGAATTGTATCATGATTTGGAGTGATAAGAACTATCCCTGCCCCCACACCATGGTTAATACACGATCCATCAAAATAAAGTTTCCATACCTCGATCGCCAGTTGTAGTGTCATGATAGATTCGTTAGGAAAGTCAAAGATAATAGACTGGTGATCTAGAATTGGTGCCTCTACTATTTGATCTACTATCACTTGTCCTTTGATAGCCTTTCTATCTACGTACTCAATGTTGAACTCACTTAAGATCATTACCCACTTTGCCAGTCTTCCCATGAGCACTGCTTTGTTTAATAGGTACTTGAGAGGATCAATATGTGTGACCAATTTCATTTGGTGACTCAACATGTAGTGTATGAGCTTCTAGGAAGTAAAAACAACTGCCAGGCATGACTTCTCAATGGGAATATAGTTTAGCTCATATCCAACCAAAGTCCTGCCTAGATAGTAAATGGCCCTCTCTTTTCCTACGTCATCATGTTGTGCCAAGAGTACACCTAACATTGATTCTGTCGCTGAGATATATAGAAGCAATGGTCTACCTTATATTGGTGGTACCAATATAGGAGACTTAAGAAGGTAGTCTTTGAATATCTGAAATTCCTGTTCACATTACTCTGTCCATATGAACTTGATGTCTTTATGTAATAGATGTTGGAATGGGTGGCACTTGTCTACCAATTAAGCTATGAAGTGTCTGATCGATTGGAGCCTTCCTTGTAACCCTCTTAGTTGTCTCAGGTTCGATGGTGGAGGCATGTCCAATATTTCTTTGACCTTTGCTGGATCCACTTTGATTCCTCTGTGTGATACTATGAACCCCAATAATTTTCCTACTGTGACACCGAATGCACACTTTTTAGGATTTAGTTGGACTTTGAATTCCTGCATTCTGTCAAAGATGGGTCCCAAAATGTGTAGATGATCCTTTTGAAGTATTGATTTGGCTAATATGTCATCCACATAGTCTTCCATTATCTTGTGGATGAGATCATAAAATATAGTCGTCATAGCCCTTTGATATGTTGCTTCGACATTCTTTAGACCAAACGACATGACATTCCAACAATATGTTCCCCAAGGACATGTGAAAGTTGTTTTGTGTTGGTCCTCTAGTGTGATCCTTATTTGATTATAACCTGAAAAGCCATCCATGAGTGATAGCATTTGATGTCCGATAGTTAGGTCTACTATGATATCAATGTTTGGTAAAGGAAAGTCATCTATGGGACATGCTATGTTGAGATCCCAGAAGTCTGTACAAATCTGTATTTGACCACTGTGCTTTGTAACTGATACCAAATTAGATATCCAGTCCGCATATGGTATAGGTATGATGAATTTAGCATCCAGGAGCTTTTTTAGTTCTGCCTTGACTAGTAATGCAATGTGAGGGTGCATCTTTCTTAGCTTCTGTTTGATAGGTTTGGCATTGAGTAGCAATGGGAGATGGTGTAGCATGAGCTCTAGATCTAATCCTAGCATATTCGAGTAGGACCATGTGAAATTGATCATTCTTGCTTTGAATAAATTGATGAACTGTTCTCTATCCTCAGGAGTGAGTGATTTTGCCAAGTAAATATTCCTTGGGTTCTTGTCATCCCCCAAGTTGATCTCCTATGTTTATTTTGCTAATAATGCTGATTTCTCCTTTGTTAAGGGGAGGAGTTCTTTCTTTCCATATTCTAGCACCTCAGTGAGGTTTTCACTAGAAGATACGTCTTCTTTTATCTTTTTATTATTTTGCTCTTTTTCCTTTTGTGGACTGGAAAGAGGAGCTTCCTCCCCAAAGTATGCTGCTCTATCTAGGTTAATGGAGAATCTTTCCTTGTGATCTCCTAATGGAATGCCTTCCTTGAGTCCCATGAAATGAGCTATCACCTCGTTATTCTCAAAGACATCTAGATTAGGTGGCCCTTGTTGATCCCACTCTATAAGCTCAGGGTGTACAAGATAGACACTTTCACTACTATTTGGCTTTGGTTGACTGAATGGGACTGCTAATATGTGTAACCAGTTGAATTTTGTCTATTCCAACTATGGACCCTATTTTCCCTAAGTGTGATCATACCCTCGATTATGTCCAAACGACCCTGTTACTGCTTGGCATAATTATTCAAATCAATTTAATATCCTAGGTGATTTTTATCACTGATTTATATTAACTATTATAGCCATACAATTCAAATCAATTTTGACCATTTAAATCAAATTAAAATCAAATATGACTATATTATTTAATTATAAAGGAATTAAATAAATCCCTAAATCAAATACCCACTTGCAAAATAACCCATTCCTTCTAGCCTATTTAAATTAATTAAAATGGCTATAGTCCCCTAATTATTAAAAAGCAATTTCATTGTTTAAATAATTAATTCCTATATTTCTAAATGAATTAAAAAAGTTTATTTCATTTATTAATATTCCCTCAAACCCCAACCTAACCTATCTCAACCACTTCCACCCTGGGTTCTAACCCTTCTCAACCCATTCACTCATGCTAATCTAATCCTAATCCTAAATTCTACTCTAACCCACCTCCTAATGTTGTCACATTCCATTAAGGAATACTTAGCTACTCAACCCACTTGAGAAAGTCCACTTTCTCAAGCTTGACCTCCTTAAGGTCCACTTTCTCAAGCCACCCTCTTACATCCTCCCTTGCCTCTTTAAGGCTTTCATTAATGTCTTATTAATGAAGATGCCTTAAGCCTATGTCTCTCCCATGTCTTATTAATGCCTTGGGCATTAATGGCTCTCACATCTTCATTTATGGGTCTTCTAATTCATAAATGAACCCCTCTCTCTCTCTCTCTCTCTCTTCTATAAATAGAAGCCTATTTTGAGAGCAAATAAGCCTTCACATTTAGATCAAAAACACATTGTTATGTTGTTAGATTCATCCTAGATTTGCATTTCACTTATTATCTCATGCTAGTTCATTGTTATTATTCACACTTTTAGAGCTAGAATGCTTGTTTCACTCCTTTTTAGCTTGTTTTTAGCTAAAAATCCTTCATGCTAGGTTGTATTCATCACTAATTTATAGCATATTCTGAGGGCTAATATGTTGTTAATCACACTCCTAGTTAGTAGGAAATAGGTCAGTTTTAGTGGGTTTTACATGCTTTTCTAACCCTTTTGGACTAATATAATGACTTATTGAGTGTTTGTGTTGTTCTCAACAGGTACCCGAATACACACAGACATCTCTGGCACCCACTGTGGGGTAGATTTTTCAATTTAGCCTCATTTCTAACACATTTTTGACAATTTGTAGGCTCAGGAATCAGACACAGAATCATGTTTAATCTTGTAGGCTCGCATCTCGGATACGCCCTCGCATTGCGTAAATTTTGGATCGCATCCAGGATTTCCTGGATCGTATCTGGTTTTGGCTCATATTTGGTCAGCAAGGGCTCGTATCCAGAGAATAGGCTTGCATCCTAGATACTGTATCGCATTCAAAGGATTTAGGCTCGTATTTGGTTAAAAGGATTGTCTACTTTATTTGCCTATTCCTAACAAGTTTGACAAGTTGTGCTTTCTGTATTTTGCAACTTAACAAGTGTTTGTAGGTACTTTTTGGCAGTTTTCATGGAGTTAGATTAAAAGGATACTAATGTGGTTTTTACAGGTTACCAAACCCCCTCCATCTTGACTTTTGTTTATCTACTTTTCAAACACTTAAAAACCACTTCTTCATACTTGCTAAAACAACCAGATATTATGCTCTTTTCCTCTTGAGGAAAATCAGAAATTCAGATGTTGTTTTATCATTTGTGATGAAATTGGGGGTAACTGAACAAGAAAAAAAACTATTTAATTCATTTTGGATAGAAATTGAACAAAACAAAGCACTAAATCATGTGGGTTAATTGAACAAGTTCAATTGTTTAATTGCTTTTGGATTCAGTAATTGAACAACTCAAACTTATTAAATCATTGTGGTAATTGAACATGACAAATTTCTCTTTTTCAAAGCTTTTTGTTTTCTTTAAAATAGGAATCATTAAAACAAGCTCAACATAGCTTGAGGAAAATAACATTGTTTATAGTGTTTGAGGAGAAAATGGCATGGACTAGGAGAGTATGCTCTTCTTCTTTGAAGAATCAAAAATCTAGAACTCCTAAGCTCGCCAATCCTGGTTACCAATCTTTTTAACAGTAGAGGGCCTTCCGGTTGAGGAAAAAATCTCCCGGGAATGACCCAAGTGAGGAAAGGTCTTACGCCGACCCTTCCAACTCACTATAAATAGTTGCTTCCTTGTAGGCCAAAGCCTCGGAAGATGGAACTGGTTTTGTTCTTGAAATTTTGAAATCATTCCTCGAACATATCGGGGTATATATAGAGCCAAGCCACTTGAATCTTGATTGTGAGACTATATATATTCAGGTACTCATAGGGCTATACACCTCAATTTTTCCTTGTGCAATTCTATGGGGGACAATTTCAAATGGATTTCCCAAAAATCTACAACACATTCAACTGAAAGAATTCCTGAATCATCTCCAAAAGGGTGATAATCTTTGTGTAAGGCAAAAAGTAATTGCCCCAACACACTCATCATATCATGCTCTCACTTGTGTTTGGAGTCGGCTAATATAGCATCATGACTGGAGCCATTGCATGCTTGGTGATGGCTGTATTCTGATTAGCATTTGAGTGTGTACCTAAGTCAACAAGCAAAGATTTTCATCCTCCACCTAGAAAATAGGACAAAAAGAGTGTTTGTATCACCCTCTTAACAATGCAAAACTGTTTGATGTGTCAAAAAGATCACTAAAAAGATAAGCTCCTCACAACAATCAACAAATTTCATACCTTGGAGTACAAGTGTTTTTCAGGCCCTACAATACCTCTTGATGCAATCTGGAAAAAAAAAAATTCACGTTGCTCAAAAACAAATTTTTCAAAATGGACCAAAACTGACAAAACCATCATAAGATCGTATCCTATTTTTCCTGAGTCATATTCGGTATTTAGGATCGTATCTAGTGCATTGAATTTTATTTGGTCAAACATATAGTCGTATCCAATTTTTAGGATCGCATCCAGGATTTTTGATCACATCTGGTTCCGTCAGAAGATCATATCTAGGAGCTCGCATTTAGGATAGTGGGCATTTCTAGCATCTTTTCCTAGGAAGTCTCAATTGTTTTAGGTACCCTTTTTTCTCTTTAGATGGTCCCTATTGTCTCTTCTGGTCTCCCTACTGTTATTTTCAAACACTTTCAAAATGTCTACCTTGCATGCTCAGTCAGTCTTTCATGATCAGTTCAATACGTGTGGTCTACCCATTCTCTATCAACAACTTGGTTCCTAGCTCACTATCAGGGAATTCTAACCCTCTGACACTGGAATCATTTACATCCACCAAACAAACAAATAGTTACTTCTACCTAGACACACCCACTTGAATGATTTGGAATCCTTTCTTGCACTATTGGGAAACATTGACAAAGTTGAGAAACAAACTTCATGGTTAACACAAGACGCAACAAGTACACAACTGAAGGATCAAAAGTGCCTCTTAAAACATCACACTTCCAAGGATAAACTTCTCATGATTCCCTGTTTGATCTTGATTCACCTCAAATGGGTAGCAACACTAACAATTGGAGTAAGGCCTTTGAGGGTTATGATGATGGTAAACAAGCACAATCCGTAGGCACGGAGGAGGAAGAAAGACCTAGGTTTGAACATAATCCATTTGGGTCAGATAGTGATGAAGAGATCCCTGAAGATGAATATGAGAAGCTTAAACAAAGTAAAAGAGTCTATAAGCTATTGGAATGAATAATTGGAGATGACAAGGAAAAATACTTCCTCCATTTAGCATCCGCGGGTGTTAAATTACCCCAGGATTACGATGTGAATGATCTCAAAGAAAAGGAGGTACCAAACCCCATATCCATCCTTACCAAATAGCTCAATCAAATGCAAACAAAGCTCACAAACCTCAAACAAGAGAAGGACAAACCAAAAACAAAATACTCTTTGGATGCCATTTGTCTATTTCGTTTCAACAAAAGTATCACTATGGTCCCGTTTCCTCCTAATGTGGCAAGACCAAAATATGACAAGTACATAGGAGAAACTGATCCACATGACCATCTAAGAGAATTTTGTGCTCTTAGCATTGAGTACATGCACGAACCCACTTATCTCATGCGACTGTTTCAAGGAAGTCTAGGAGGAAATGCCATGGAGTGGTTTTCAAAATTGAATCCTAAAGTCAAAATATTCAAGGAGTTAATGCAACAGTTCATTCAACATTACTCCTACAACATCCAACATGACATCACCATGATGGATCTATGTAACACCAAGCAGAAAATGGGAGAATCTTTTACACACTTCCTACAAAGATGGAGGAGGATCTTTGCACAATATTCAAGAGTCATCCCTGAAATAGAAAAGATAGAGATCTTTGTTAATAATGTCATACCTGAATTGAGCTATGCTCTATAAATGCAATATTCTCCTAGCTTCGATAGGATTATTAAGAATGCCCTCCATATCGAAGAAGTCATGGTAAAAAAGGGGGAGATTACCCTAAAAAATGAAAGCAAAGGCAGTAGCTCCAACTCCAAGCCTAAATGGTGGAAACAAAATAAAAATGTTGTCAATGATGGAGTGGTTGATGCTTCTAACATTAATTCTAAAACCAAAGCATTCAATCTTACCAATGGTATG
>MU226104.1:3283198-3297489 GCA_018584345.1 Thuja plicata
GAACATTCACACCTTTGGGAGAACCTCTTGAGACCATCTTGAAGACATTGGTGGATAACAAAGTCCTTACGATTCCTGATTCTAAACCTTGGGAACCAATGGTCAAACCTAGATGGTGGGATGATAACTCCTATTGTGTCTTCCAAAAAAAAAAGGGACACAAGACAAATAATTTTCTCAAACTCAAACATGTTATCCAAGACCTCATCAAAGGAGGTTAAATCAAGGTGGATGGACACACTACAAATGAAGATCACACAGCATTTAATAAACCATTCCCTAATTATAATCAAGGAGAAACATCTAAAGGAAATGATTTAAGCTATGAAGATGAATTGAAATTAGTCTAAGAATGAATTGCAACTAATCTAAGAATGAAAATGCAATTAATCTAAGAAAATTAAATGCTTCTAATCTAGAAAGGAAAGTGCTTGTAATCTATGAAATAAATACTTTTAAGCTAGAATTTGAACTTGCAAATGAATCTAGAAAGCTTTGAAAGTACAAGATTGAATTGTTAGCCTTATAAGTAGATCATAAATGAAAGCAAAACAATATTCAATTTTGATTGAAATTATACTAATTATGCAACAAAAATAATCTCAAAGCATGAAAATCAAAGAGAATTTTCCTATAGTAATGATGCTCTCAACAAAAGTCCTCCCTAATGAAGAAAAAGAGGTCCAATTTATAGAAAACCATGGAAAGAGGATGAAGAGTTTCTTGAAAAGAAATAGTTCTCTCTTCATTCTCCAATTGAGACAAATAAGCAAAGATTATTTAAATAAAAGAATGAATTATTGACACATAAGTGTCCTTTCACATGGAATTATGGAATTCCCTTTTTGAGGATAATTCATTCAATAATTAAATAACCTTTCAATTCCTTTTATGTATATTAGCCAAAGGGGGTGGAATTGATTTAATTAAAAGCACTTGGGACTTTAGGATTAAATCAATTAATCATAGGGATTTTAGATAATAATCATTTGAGAATTAGGAATTAAGTGTAATATTAGATTTATGCAAATTTGGGTTTTCTGCATTTGAAACTCAGTCAATTAAAGTCAATTAGGAGAAGAATTTGCCTAATACAATAGGACTTCAAGGATAAGAACATGCACTAAAATTGATTGAATTATTAGGTGCCAATTTTGGGGTGTTACATTTTGCCCCTCTTTGAATTGATGTGCGAGCAGCACATTGATTCAAAGAATAGTCTGAAGTGAAGATCAAAATTGGGGTTAGATTACCCCAATGTCCACTGAGAGTTGATGAAGATCTAGGACTATCTCCAGAATCGGGGTTAGATTGCCCCAATACGAAGGTAAGCCCTCTGAGATCCAGGTTAGATTGCCTAGATAACGGTTTGAAGAGTTTTCGAGAGTTATCTTCAGAACAAAGTGTAACTTTCAGAAATTAGGGTTAGATTGCCCCAACACCCAATGAGATTTCAAGAATCATCTCCAAAATGAAGCTTAGTCCTCCAATGTCTAGGTTAGATCGCCCAGATACTGGTTAGATTGATATCTTTCACAAGACTGTCCCCAGATTGAGGCTCAACCTTCAGGAATCAGGTTTAGATTGCCCCAATACCTGTCTCAAAAGATAATCAATTTAGGACTATCTCCAGAACAAAGTGTGATTCTTGAGGATTTGAGTTAGATTGCTCAGATACCTAGAAAGATAGATGATGAGATGTGAGAGTCAAGGTCATGGGATATCCAATTTTGACCATAAGGTATGAAAAATTGAATATGCCCCAAGTGATGAGATGCCCCTAGTGATGAGGACTTTAGATTCAGACTGATTCGAGAATAATGCAAAAAGGTTCAATGATGCAATCATCCTGCCCCCTCGGGAGAGAAATCGAAAGAAGACACATCATAAAGATGAGAGCGAGAAATAACAGAAAAGATAGATAAAGAGAGAGCATAATTGTTTTAGAGCGATCAAAATTTGTAACCCTACCAGGCACACTTTATTACTACAGTAGTGAAGATTTTTGGGTGTCATCCCCACACCAATTTTACCTTCAAGGGTTTCTGGGTTACCAAATCTTTGTGTTATGTGTTCATTATGGATATGATTAGATGTTAGATCTATTACAACATTTTAGTTAATGTTTATGTTTACATGTTGAATTAGTTTGTTTCAAAAGTGTAAATTTTTTATATATCTGACACACCCCCCTCTCAGTATACTACTTTCCCATATTAGTCTTCCAACAATTGGTATCAGAGCATTCTTATCTTAAAATAAGTCTAACCACTTGAGAGTTAAGATCTTTGAAATGGAGGTTTATAAGTTGGGAAAGGTAATTGAGAATTAGAAGATTGATATCCAGCTGGCACTGTAGCAGCTTGAGACAGCAAGAGAAGAATTGAGGAAATCCTTAAAGGCTAGGAAAGAATTGGCAATTCAAATGAATGACACTTCATATAAATAAGAAGGCATTGAAGTTCTATTTGATAATGGAGATTCCAAAGAAAGTAATGCAGCAATTGTAGATCTATTATAGAAGAAAAATACACTAAAAGAATGAGTCAAAAGTCTAAAGATAGAATAGGAAACTCAATCAATAACATTATGTGAGGTGATTGATCAAAATAAGAAAGTTGAGGAAGACAAGATAATGACAGAAGAATATAAGAAACATATGGCTACTAGACATGATGAAAGGACAAGTGATGTGCAGAATCTCACAAACAATAAGTTGGACATGGTCAACCAACTGTTAATTTCAAATCAAGAGGTAAACATAAAAGAAATTGAAATTACATATCTAAGATCAGAGAACAATCAACTCAAAAATGAGTTAAGATCTGAAAGAGAACTCATTGAGAGTATAAAAAAACCTAATGAAGCCTTGAAGGAATAATGACACCTCTAAACTTTGCCATACTGATGAGATCACCAAGAAGGAATAATGAACTAATGAGATCACCAAGAAGGAATAATGACACCTCTAGAATTTTCCATATCAAGCACCTATCATCCACTGAAGAAGGAGAATCATCAAAGAGTGGAGAACAGAGGAATGCAAAGCCGAAGAACAACAAACCTACATGTCATCATTGTGGGAAACTATGTCACATAGAAAATATTTTCAGAAGCAGGAATGGTGAGTCCAATCCTAAGCCTGGATTCAATGGATATTGCTTTAGCTATAAGAAGAATGGACATTAGGAACATGAATGCAGTTCAAAGACTAGAAATTTGCCTACTTCACCTAGATTTCAAGGACAATGTTGCAATTGCTAGAAGTTTGGTCATAGAACTCAAGATTGTAGATCCAATGAAAAATCCAAATGGACATCCAAGAAACAAGGCAATGCACTGAGGAAAGGTAACACATTCAAATGGGATTACAATAAAATGCATAGTTTTCATTATTGTGGTGAATATGGTCATATTGTAGAAAAGTGTACAATGACTCACTATAAAGGTAAATCCAAAATTTGGATGAATGGAATTTTGGTATATTATAGTTGTCACATGAAGATTGGTCATAATAGGAGAGACTGCAAGACCAGAGTCCCGACACCTATTGTTGAGCAGATAAATAATTAGATGAATTTGACATGGAGAAAGAAAGAACAAGCAAGTAGTAGTGGACCTAGTGAAGCTGAGATCACCCAATCTAATAGATCGGGTGATCACATTACTTCCAATTAAGCAAAGAAGGTGTGTAAGGAACTCTTTTCTCAAATGCTATATTTTACACCACTTCCTAACATAAGATGAATTAAAGTCTATATCTGCATAAGCTAAGATGCATTAGGATAGATCCGAGACATGAACCAAGAAAAGGATTGATATGCACATTTGATTCCGAGCATAAGTATTAGTATGTACCAAGCCCCCATATCAACCAAGCTGACATGTTGATCAAGTGTCAGTAGTGACGAAGCCACTATTATGACTGGGTGATAGAATGAGTTAACCGAGCTATTTATTCAAGGACTGAGACAACTATTTTACACCTACCATTGTACATAACATTTAATGAAGACCTAATTCAACCGCTTGAGGGTATATAATGGATTTTGTTGTCCATTTTCATTTCACAAAGTTATTAGGGTTTGTAGAGAAATTCAGAGTTGACTCAAAGAGAAATTTGAGAAAATATTGTTAATATTTCACTATGTATCATTGGCAAGTACTGAGAAAGATTAAAGACCCATTTTCGCCAAGTTACCCAGATTTTATTTCATGAACCCTAATCTGACAAATGGCTACCAGTACATCTGCTGGAGTGAAGAGACAAGATAAGGAAATTAAGAATTTTCATTTTGTTAGGAGTGACGCATGTGCACCACCAGATTTTCATGTTGTAGCTGAGACTGCGGTGAAGGGAGATCTTTTGGGAGCTTTGTCATCAATCCTACCAAAAGTTCTTATGATCCATGATGTAAGAGAATGTTATGTGTAAGATAATTGAAGTTGGAGATTTTGAGTTGAGAGAAGCCTATAAAAAAATATGTGAAAATGAGGCATTGAAGGCTGAGCATCAGCACATTGCCAAAAAAGGGTTATTCCATGCCCTAGATTTCCCGCGCGACTTCAATATTGAATAGATCAGGATAGTTCTGAGCAGATTACATGATATGAGTTTGTGGCTGGAGAATGAAAAATTGAAGATTACCAAGGATATCATCCACCAAGTTAGTGGTTACCATATTGTGCAAGGGAGAAGGATAATGCATTGTCAGAGTAAAGAAGAAGTTGAGAAGAACACTTTAGCCGAGTAGAATACAAGAGGAATGACAATTTCAATGATCACAGATCCTAAGATTGACTTTGTAGTTAGACTGATTGCTCACAAGTTTTATCAGTCAAGAAGATTGAATATTATTCCTTGTGTTGTAGTTGATTAGGCATGGAAGATATTGAAAAAGGATTGAATACATGTGGTCTTTTCGAGCTACAGATGACTCAACTTTTCAAGAACCTATCATCTATCAGGAAGGAAAATAATTCTATGTGTAAGTTTGAATCCCTGTTAGTTTGCATATTTTTCTACGTTTAGAATACTTTTCCTACTATAGGAGATGTAGTATGGAGCCATGATGATGTGGAGGAAAAGTGGTTTCTCTCTATTTGGTAGTCCCAAAACAGGCTTCAAATTCTATTTCTTTCTAAGGTCCCTCAAAACTTCTACACTCATTGATCACATCCAAGTTCTATTCCAACTCCAAGACCAACTAAGGTCAAAACTTAGTCTTCTTCAAGAGTCATTCCCACTTAACCCCACACCAATAGCATTTCTCAAACCTTCATACAAACCTTACCCTTTGAATCCAATCCACCAAAGGGTCTTAATATACTTTTAACAATACAACATCAAGTTTTGACAACTTTCATGACAAGGTTTGGGCACCTAAAACAAAATTTCTCTTCCTAGGCCTCCAAACCCCATTTTTAGAAGTACAACAACAATTTTGTTTTTTCCGTTTTCTCTAAAAAATTTCAAAATACTGCAAAAAAAAATAAAAATTCAAATACCATTTTTAAATTTTCTCAACATATGTGAATCTTGTAGGGGGTTTCTTTGGACCGACCCTCAGATAAATATGTTGTCTCTATTTGGAAGAAGGGATAACAACATCACATTTACAAAGGAGCACATAAGAGGGGAACTTGAAAAAGATTAAGACCTTGAAATAGTTACCTTAGGATGAAAAAAAAGGATTTTCAACTTTGTTTGTGCTTCCCAATCACCTAGACCATCCATGCATGAAACCCTCTATATAAGGGTCATAGAACTAGGGCTTTCTAATTCTTGGTACTCCAATCACTTCCAAAATGTACCAAAATTCAATACACCTTTTATTCAACATACCTACATTTAATCCATCATAAAAAACCATGCTTGTTTGGCTATATTTCTCACTGCTACACCTATGGCTCCATTTACATGCAATTCCTCACATCAAGCTCATTGTCTGAGAGTGATTTATTCTCCTTGGATTTATACCTACATGAAATGAAACCAATACAAATTTATAACATCTAATACACCTATACCATGAATTTTTATGGTTTTAAAATGTTCTGCAACCTTGAATATTCTTTCTTGAGACAAGATGGTTGTGGTTGTCCAAGTATTGTCATAGCAGGAAAACAAACCCAACTAAAATTTATGCAATGCTTTCAAGGGTTTGAATCCCCAATCTTGATCATGAATAAAATATAATATAAGGATTCTCACTCCATCAATGGAGTCTCAAAAACAAATAAACAAACAACAACAAAACTAGATTAAAATGAAATCTTGTGTTTACATATTCAAAACTCTGATACAACCATACATGGTTGTCTAAAAACTTAAAAAAAAAACACAGCTCTGTATCATTCCTTCTCTCCTTCATTTTCTTGAGATCTTTCTCTTCTCTACACACACACACCCTATCCCATCTCTATTTCCAAAAACCTAACTAACTCCTTCCAAAGCATGCAATGTTTAGAAAATGTGCAAAATGTTGTCTAGTGACAAAATGTAGTTGTCAACTTGACAACCAAAACTTTAATCACCCAACTCTATTATGCCCCTGATCTATTTGGTGACCTTATCACTATTTAATAACTCTTCTCACACAATCCTAGACCAAAACTAGATGACTATTATTTTCAATAAATTGTGACCCTTGTAGGGTACTTTGCCTTGACATGGCAATTATTGACAAAACATAACATAAAGGCACTAATGGCATCCATTACATTTGAATAGAGATCTTCAAGTTCTTTGTATTTCTTGTTTTCCAATTTTGAATCAAGGTCAATGAAATAAGCCGTTGGCTTCATGAGGTTGTCTGCACCATACTTCTTCTTTTGAAAAACTTTCCTAGTCCTCTTGGAAAGAAACATGCAACAAAAAAATAGAGGTGTCTTCATCTTCACAGTAGGCTTACCTTGGTCCTTTCCTTGGGTGAAAAACTTGGTGTGTCCTTCACTGATGAATATGGACACATGAGGTTTCTCACAAGTGACCATCAATTTCACCACCATGTTGAATAGCTCTATTGTCCACTCCAAATCTATGCTTGGAGAGTAAATCATTTCTTCATCCTTCACTACTATCTCAATATGCATCATATGTGTGCCATGTTGTGGAAAAGTGAACTCAATATGCTCCTACTTCTTATTCCTCTGGTCCAACCATACATCTACAAGTGATTTCATCTGAATACGAAGTTTCTCTAAGTGACACACCTCCAAGGTTACCAATTCAACCTTCATGCTTACCAATGTGAAGGCCTCTTCATGGACCACAAAACCAACTATATTCTCTTCTCTAGAGATCATATCAGATATTCCAATCAAATTACCTCTCTTTGGGTGTCATCCTTCCTTGCAAATCAAACCACCTTGGATGTGTGTTCCACCTTCTAGAATCCTTTTTATAATTGGTTCAACATTTAGAAGCCTTGAAACATTTAGTTCCTCAAGTCCTTCACCATCCATTTGGTCTTCAATCTTGTCCTCAATAATTTCTTTATCCTCTTGCTATTGTTTATCTAGGAGTTCTTGCTCCTTGAGTTCCTTTAACTTGTTCTTTACCTCTTGGATCTGGGCTTCATTAGTTTCTAATGCTCTCATTAAGCTTCTTATCTCCTCTATGGCTTGCCTTGACAAATCTTCTTTCTTTCTAGCTTCTTCCTTCTTCTTCTTCTTCTCTATTGCTTCTATTTTCTTTCTTGCAACATCCATGTATTCCTTGAATACACCATACAACTCCATCTTTATCTAGCAAGGATCTGCTTCCTTACTCTGAGGTCAATCTGATGCGAAGGAAAATTGGTCTCTCTATTTGGTACTCCCAAATATTCTTTAACTTCCTATTTATTTCTGAGGTCCCTCAAACCTTCTAAACTCATGGATCATATCCAAGTTCCATTCCAACTCCAAGACCAACTAAGGTCAGCACTTAGTCTTCTTCAAGACTCATTCCCACTTAACTCCACACCAATAGCATTGCTCAAAACTTCATACAAACCTTACCCTTTGAATCCAATCCACCTAGGGGTCTTATTATATTTATAACAACACAACATAAAGTTTTGACAACTTTCATGGCAAGGTTTTGGAACCTAAAACAAAATTGCTCTTCCTAGGTGTCAAAACCCCAACTTTAGAAGTACATCAGCAACTATTTTTCTCCATTTTCCCTAAAGCTTTCCAAAATAATCTGAAAAAAAAATACATATTCAAATACCCTTTATTTATTTTTTCGACATATGTGAATCTTGCAGGGGGTTTCTTTGGACTGACCTTGAGATAAATGTGTTGTCTCTATTTGGAAGAAGGGCTAAAAATGCCACATTTACAAAGGAGCACCTAAGATGGAAACTTGAAAAATATTAATAACTTGAAATTTTTTTATCCTAGGATGCAAAACAAAGTATTTTTAATTTTCTTTGGGCTTCCCAACCGCCTATACCATCCATGCATGAAACCCTCTATTTAAGGGTCATAGAACTAGGGATTTCTAATTCTTGGTGCTCCAATCACTTCTAGACCATACCACAAGTCAATACACCTCGTATTTGACATACCTAGGTGTAATCCATCATAAAAAACTATGGTTTTTTGGCTATATTTCTCACTACTACACCTATGAATCCATTTACATGCAATTTCTCACAACAAGCTCACAACAAGCTCACTGTCCGAGAGTGATTTATTCTCCTTGTCTTTATACCTACATGAAATGAAAGAAATACACATTTATAACATCTAATACACCTATAAAATGAATTTTTATGGTCTTAAAAGGTTCTACAACCTTGAATATTCTTGCTTGAGACAAGATGGTTGTGGCTGTCCAAGCATTGTCACAGCAGGACAACAAACACAACTAAAATTTATGCAATGCTTTAAAGGGTTTGAATCCCCAATCTTGATAATGCATAATAGATAACATAAGGATGCTCACTCCATCAATGGAGACTCCAAAACAAATAAACAAACAACAACAAAACTAGATTAAAATGGAAGCTTGTGTTTACATTTTCAAAACTCTGCTACATCCATACATGGTTGTCTAAAACCTTAAAAAAAAAACACAACTCTATATCATTCCTTCTCTCCTTCATTTTTTTGAGATCTTTCCCTTCTCTACACACACACACCCTATCTCATCTCTATTTCTAAAAACCTAACTAACTCCTTCCAAAGCATGCAACGTTTACAAAAACATGCAAAATGTTGTCAAGTGACAAAACAAAGTTGTCAACTTAACAACCAAAAATTTAATCACCCAACTCTATTATGCCCCTGGTCTATTTGGTGACCTTATCACTATTTAATCACTCTTCTCACACAATCCTATACCAAAATAGATGAATATTATTTTCAATACATTGTGACCCTTGTAGGGTACTTTGCCTTGACATGGAAATCATTGACAAAACATAATATAAAGGCACTAATGGCCGATTACATTTGAATAAAGACCTTCAAGGTCTTTGTAATTCCTGTTGTCCAATTTTGAATCAAGGTCAATTAAATGACCACGTGGTTTCATGAGGTGCTCTGAACCATAGGACCAACCAGTGACAAACAAGATTAATGAGTTCATACAGAAAATAAGAGACAATTTTGATAATGTTATGGGTAACTACTTTGTTTAATTTAAGAAAAAGATGAGAATAAGTAGAAGAATCCTTGTTTCAATAACTTAGAGAAGAATCCTTGTTTCAATCACAACATTACTTGCAGAGGAAGTTGATAAGAAGGCTACGATGTTTGGAATGTATGAGGAAGAAAAATCAAAGATAACCGTGGTATTTAAGGCTGCAAACATGGAGAGGAAGAGAAAGAAAATAGTGAAAAACCTTGAGAAGATGTTTGGAGAATAGGAAGAAGAAGATTATGCACCAATACAGTTCACACAAGGTCAAGGTGAGGACCAATCTAGTGATGCAAAAGATAGTGAAGATGAAGATGTGGAAGTGGATAGGAAGGGTAAGAAAGTGATGGTTGCCAAGTCAACTAATAAGAGGAGTTAAAAGTAGAAACCTACTCTTCCTGCCACATCTAGACTGAGAACCAGGGCATCAACAGCTAAAATAACAGTCGAGCCACCAAATAAAATTCGCTAAAGAAAGAAGGAGAGAGATCAAGGAAAAGGAAACAAGTACAAACTAAAGCTGAGTCAAGAAAACCTAAGAGGAAGATGAGAAGGAAATAAATATTGGGTAAATATGATGAAGATGAAGAGATGACAGATATTGAAGACATCAACAAATTAAAATTTTCTACACACAAACATCCTACCAATGTTGATGATATTTGTTATAACATAAGGAGTTCAGCAGGTTTGCTAGTATTCAAGCTCATTAAGTTTGAACAGTTAAGCACCGAATAAAAGGAAAAGATAGAATAATCCATGATGAACATGTTAGCATCATACAAGATGACACCTTTAAAGATTGGGAATTTAGTCCCTGATGAATTATTCAAGAAGATTGATGAGAGATGGAAGTTTGCTCTTAAGACTAAAAGGCAGATTAGAGAAGGGGAATTAGCCCAAATAATGCTTGAATTGACATATAAACAAAGAGACAAATTCACGGAGCAACATGGGAATACATTCATTCCTAAATTTAGAGTCCAATAAATACTAAAGAAGGACATTGAAGGATTTGTACAACAAATCCAAAGAATATGGAAGATAATATTTGAACTGTTAGTTGATAAGAGTGCAAGCAAAGATGATGTCACATCAAACCAAGTTGAGCTTGATAACAAAGAAGACATTGATGAGCCTGATAATGTTGAGGAATATATAAAGGAGAAGGTTGAGGATACACAAACAAATAATTTAGCAATTCATGACTCAATCATAATTACTGGTGAGGATACACAAGGTTTCAATGCCGAGGAGTAGGGTGAGGATACAATCAACATTCTAGATTCCCCTACCAAGGAAAACTTTGAAGTTATTGATGAAGGAGCTAAGAGAAAAGAATATCAAGCAGATAAGTCTACAACATATATCTCTGAACCTCATAACGAAGAAACATAAGAGACTAAGACTATAGAGACTGAGGAGAAACAAGAGCCTATAGAGAAAGAGGCTATTCAATCATTGATAAAGCTACCACTCACTAAGACTAAGATTTTTGATACACCTAAACAACATGCATTTTTTACTCAAAAGGAGTTAGTCACAATCAGTGGTGACACTAGTACATTGTAGCCAGAAAAAAAGCTAAGTATTAGCACACTAGAGACTAAGAAGAAAAAGTCACATAAGAAAAATGATAAGTCTCTGAGCAGTGAGGTAATAATTGATGAAGTTATAGTGATTCCAAAATGGGACACTGATAACTTATCTTATTAGCAAGTGCATATTTTGTAGACTTTACTGAAAAGGAAGAGCAAGCAAGAGAAAATGAAAAGAGAACATTTGAGCTTCAAGATGTAAATGAGAAAGAACCTATTATAGATACATTGGTTCATATTGTTGAAAAGGTGAACAATGATGATATCGATGAAAATGAGAAGCTCATGCAATGGTCTGAGAGAAACTTTGAGGTTAAATTTCTTGAGAAAGTTGCAAAAGAACTTACTATCAAATATGTTGCACTTTTTTATCAGGTAAATAACCTAGAAGAAGTTATAGAAAATGTTCTTTCTTTGTATAAATAATTATGTGATATCAAATTGTTTAAAAAGGAGAATCAACAACTTATTGAGAAGCTACAGTCAACCTTGAAGTCAGTAGGACATTCACTGAGCATGGATGCAAGTTCTAGATCTATTCAATTTAATGGGTTGAATCGCGCCCAAGGGAGATTAGTTGAGCTCATGGATACTAATGGCATAATATGGGCTAAGTTGATTTAAATTTAGACCATGTTGATACCCCATTTGGAGGTCATGTAGAGAGAATTATCAGTTGCAAAAGAATTAGCACAGAGGGAGCCACCTCTTAATATTGCAGAGAGTTTGATTGATCTAGTTGTTGAGCTATAAATCAAGTTACATGTTTTGCAGTCTATAAGAACCAGTAGGGATAATGCATTGGCGATGATCCTACATATTCATTAACCATTTTTGGACAAGTATGTTCTTACCCCTACAACCCCAGCAGACAAGAGTGACAAAAACAAGGGGGAAATGTAATAAGATATAATCAAGGAGAAAATGCAATAGATGTAGACAAGGGAAATAAAATAATGATTTGAGCATAAAGGTATATCATACTATTTTGTTAGTTATGAAGTTATGTACTTAAGATTATTCTATAATTATAGTGAAGTCTTTATGAAGACCGAGTCATAATCTTAGGGGGAGTTGTTTTTATATACTTGAGTACTATTTTTTTTAAGGGACTAACGAGTCATGAAAAGTGTTTTTGCCACTAATGTCAAAGGGAGAGATTGTTGATCTCCAAGTTTTTTTGTCTATTAGTGTCACACACTTAGTCATAATCAAGGTAGGTTGGTCGGTCATCACTGTGACCGAGACATCCCACTAAGGCTGAGCAATGTAATGAATTGTGTAAATATTATGTATTGACTGAGTAGCAGTCACTACCAAGAAATTCAGTGGTCACCAAGTACTCAATAGTTTCCAAGCAGAATGATTGCCAAGTTGCATAGATAGTCAGTTTCGAGTGATAGTTTTGACCGATCATTAAATTTTATATATGCCGAGTAAAATAGTTTTGATATATGTTTTTGGAATGGCTCAAACACTTAGGTAAACCATATTTACTGACTTATATGAATCATTTAATGATTTTTGAAGATATTTAATGCATTAATTATGTGTTATTTCTGAGATCATGATTCCCTATGTAAGCAATGCATCCAATCAAAATTAGGGATGGTTAAGCAGAAAAAGTGATGAATCTAGTACGTTGATCTTGATCTGGATGTTTCATCAATAATCTATATATGGAATTCTTCAAACCCAAAATATATGCCTTTGTGTGGATAAAAATGTGAAGAGAAGAGATTGGGTGTGTATGCATGTTTTTCATATCTTAAGCATAGACCAGATAGAGTGAATGAGAAGAGCAGTGAAGGATAGTAAAGAGATATATCAGATTGAGAGATCAGTTAAGAGTTGGAAAGAGGAGATGCATTATCAACATTTGTAGTATAGACCAAAGGATTAAGTACTGATACATTCTAGCAAGTGAATGAGGGTAAATCTCTTAACAGAGTGGTCCTAACAGGCCTTTGTAAATCTCTCAACAAAGTGGTCCTAGCAGGCCTTTGTGAATCTCTTAATAGAGTGCTTACTTAGTTGTAAGTTTAAATCCTTTAACAAGGTAGATTGTATGTCTGTAAGATCTTAACAGGGAAA
This sequence comes from Thuja plicata, assembly GCA_018584345.1. Classification (NCBI taxonomy): domain Eukaryota; kingdom Viridiplantae; phylum Streptophyta; class Pinopsida; order Cupressales; family Cupressaceae; genus Thuja; species Thuja plicata. The sequence continues at coordinate 3,296,525 of MU226104.1, forward strand.
ACCCCTCACAAGGTAGATCATCAGAAGTGATCAAACTTTGTAGCCCTAACATGCACACTTTAATATTGGAGTAGTGAAGATTTGTGGGTGTCATCCCCACCCTAGTTTTACATTTCAAGGGTTTTTGGGTTACCAAATTTTTTTGTTATGTGTTCATTATGGATATGATTAGATGTTAGATCTATTAAAACACTTCAGTTAATGTTTATGTTTACATGTTGAATTAGGTTGTTTCAGAAGTGTAAAAGGTTTATAGATCTGATTCACCCCCCTCTTAGTATATTTCTTTCCCATATTAGACTTGCAAGAGGTGAATAGATGGATGTTACTTTATTTTTCTATAAATTTGGAAAACATGGAGATGAAAATAGTGGAGGATGTTTCTTTTGTCAAGAATTAACAAATCAGCAAAAATTTGTCAATTTTGTCAAGAATTGCTTTAGCCAATAGCTCAAATTGTTTGGTTGGGATAAAATATTTTTTCTCACATCAAACCATATTTTCCATTAGCTCTAGATGGTCAGGTAAATTCTAGTGACAACCCTATTTTTCCTATGGAGTCACTAGAATGTTTGTGACCTTGCGGGACAAAAGTATCCCCAAGGTGCACTAAGCATGATTAGGAATTGATCTTCTGAGGCTAGTATCTTAGATCTCATGAGATGTATCAAGGAAAACTATTAGATTCTATAGGACCATTTTGCTAAGGCCTACAATAACCTCTCTATGTTTTGGGAGGTTTGAATTCGATGCAATTTGGCAGAAAAATCTTTCTTGATGCCAAAACTTGTAGTAATGCTAAGTTGCACTATTGGGTATATTTCCAACCATTCATCCTAGCATCGAACCATCTATGCAATTATCTCTAGATGGTTGGGTAAATGCTAGTGACAACCCCATTTTCCCCATGGAGTTGTTAGTAATAACTGAGAGGGGGGAGGGGGGGGGGCGGGGGGGGGGAGGTG
>MU226104.1:3340972-3372313 GCA_018584345.1 Thuja plicata
AACTCAGAAACAAGAGGATCCTAAAAAGTCACTATTTGAAGAGAAAGGAGAAGTCAATTTTGTCAAAGCAAATGAAGATTCAAGCAAAATATGGGTTGAAGTTAAGAAGGACAATAATGTTGACAAATTAGTTGATGCATCCTTAGTGGATGCACCCTCTACTTATACTTGAATAGACCTTCTTGGTCTTAGGGGGAGCTATTATAGCTCAGAACCCCTACGCGGTTGGTGTACTCACTTCTGAGTATGTGCCTTTGGATTCATGGTTAAAAGCACAAATTATAGCTATATGCATTCACGCATTATCTGAATTGCATCGGGATCAAATTTTGAAAATCTCTAAGTATGATTGCAAGCATTAAATGCAACAGATTGTATAAAAAGAAATTTGTGGTCAATCATTTTCACATTTACATTTGAGAGCACATAAATTGAAGTGCATTGGAGCACTAAGACATTGAAGCACGAAGGCATAATAGTTTGGCAGTTGGAGCGATCAGATAATCAGTTTGAAACGGAGCCCTAGCCATCACGTCATTTCAGAATTTTGTGGAAACCCTACATAAGAAAACACCAAGTAAGTATGGCAACCCTAGTTGTGTTTTATGTAGCAGAGAGGAAGAGGTTTATATTTAAGAAGCATCCATTCAAATCCATACTGAATGATGTGGAAAGGGCTTTCTCCAAAACCCTGCTTGGCATTGTTCATGTAGAAGATATCTGTGTGTAAATTTACTGTAAGAAGGAATCATTAGGAGATGATAATATAGCCTCTCATATGGCATCAATGCTAAACAAGGATTTCACATTCAAGGATGAGTTCACACACTTACAAGATAACCCTATTTTAGAGTATTCAAATGTGCATGAGTTTGAAGAACTAGAATGGGTAAAGATTCTATTAAGTAGGATACATGATTATCTTTTCTAGATTAGAGATGTCCTTGTTTGCATCACTATAGAACTAATCCATCAGTTAACCAAACTTCCAAAGATTGGACCAGTATTTCCCACTGGTAAGGATGTAAAGAAATAGATTGAGCAAGTTTGTTTGTCCAGGAGTGATAGGCGTGGAATGAAAGTGGACCCTATCTAGGAGGATTATATTAAACTCATGACAATCATACTTGGATACAAGTTTCAACAAGAAAGCAGGTTGAATAGTGTCTCTACAGCAACAGTCCTTGTAGCTATCAGAATTGTGAAGGAAAACACTCAATACAATCTAGGTGAGGTCTTGTGTGATCAGTTATCTAAAAATATCAGAATTATCAAACATGACAGGAGCAAAACATTCAGGTTTGGATCACTGATCATCTATTTGTATCACCACATAGTCAGAAAGGTTGTAGACCTTTATCTAGACAAAGGAAAACCTACAATGACTCAAATATCTCTTAAATCCATAGTAGAAAGTAGTGCAAGAGATAAAATGGACATGGATATAAAGATATTCAGGGTCAAAATACAGAGCAGGTTCAGACTATCTAAAAAGATAGTTGACAAATACAGGGATACAATATGCTTTATGGTAGAGATAGATTGCACATGCATGGAGGTTTTTGAGCCTAGAACTAAGTGGAATCATCCACTAGGGTATGAGGTAGAAGACCATGTGTTAGAAGGATATGTGCAGGTCTTATTATCAGCACCTAAAGACCCTAATGAACCTAGATGGGGCACTTACAGAGAAAAAATTGACGAAGTGGATATTGAACTAAAAATTGTCGTTAACAAAAGGAAAGAATCTAGAATGGAATCAAACATTATGAGAAAGCATGGAGTCACACAAGAAGATTTGGATAAGGCAAAAGAATCCAAAATTGTTAAAGTTAAAATTGAGAAAACTGTTGAAACTAAGAAGAAGAAGCAGAAGAAAAATGAGGAGAATACCACTGCGCCTACTACAACCATTGATCTAGACACATCTCCACCTTTTGTACCTAGAAAGAAACCAAGAGGAAGGAAGAAAGTGGCTACAAGTCATCCATCCTCAAGAGATACTCAGAGCAAAGCTAAGAATGTTCAAGCTCCACTTGAGGTAGGATTTAGACCTAGTCTAAATATCTTGAAGAATAGGATTGTAAATGAAGGAAGACTGGATACATTATCAAAAGTCTATGAAATGTATCAAGAGATATATAAGACTAAGATACACTCTATGATCATATCTCAAATGATCAAGTTTAAGAAGTCTATTCTTGAACTCAAAACAGTGATACCAGATAAGCTATGGAACATACTGGAGATCATGAAAAGACATGCTATAGAAGAGGACATGAAGATTAGAGAAGAAACTTTGGATAATATTCTTCCTATTTGTTCACATGATGAGAAGGCTATTTTGTTAGATCTGGTGAAGCCTCATCTCTGAACTAAGACAAGAACTCTTCAGATCATGAAAAAAGAGTATGAGCAGGTTGTAAAGGAGACTGAAAAAGCATTTGCACAAGTATTTATGGATAGACACATGTATCCACCAATGGCGCCTACAACAAAAGTTACTCCAGCTCCTCCCAAATAGGTTACAACACCAGTAATTTAGGTTGCGCCTATGAAAGGTCCACAAGATTCAGCACCCACAGTGACAATAACCTCTGAGACAACTAAAGATACAGATGACACTATAGTAGTTGACAATGTAAAAATATCTATGACAACTTTTGATAAAGATATGGATAAAGTTGATGAATAATTTGTAAACACCAAGGAAATGAACACAGATGACACATCTCTACAATAGGTGAAGTTCCTTCCATTGATCCAATAGACTTGGATAAGGAGAAAGATACTCAAGGTAATGAGACACCAGTGAAGGAAATTCATGTCAAAAGTGAGTGTGTAGATACAAGTCAGAACACTATTTTGTCACCATCCACTCAACCATCTACCTCATTGTTGTCAAGGTTAACTCCTGACTCAACAAGTTTGGATGCATGGGGAGAAGAAGACCTAATCAAGATCAACATCCTTGCCATGGAGAAGTAAAAAGAGAAACAAGTGATGAAGAACCCTTGCTTCTTGGAAAAAAATGAACATTTTGAATGACTTAGTGCCTACTGATCAGAAATAGCCAAAGTACAATCAATTGAAGATGTGGACAACATCTTATCAAACTTCAAGTCACATTTCGCTAGCTTAGTAGAATCAAATACTAAAATTGCAGAAGATGAATACAAGAAGGAGAGATTAAATGAATTGGTAAAGAACTTTACCTTAGATTTGAATTCCTTAAAGATTGGGCAGGCTATATTGAAGGAATTGGCAGATAAAGGAAAGAAAGTCATAGCAAATTGTATGGATAGAGTGAAGCTCACCTCTGAGCACACTAAAAAGATAACAGAAATAGAAGAAATGGTTGAAAACATAAGAAAATCAATTGAAACCTTGACACAAGACATGAACATCTGCAATAATGTCTACCAAGGGCAGTTAGACAAAATTGAGAAAACAAAGTTAGAAATCAGCAAGATAAGGGTAAGGCAAACTCAGTTGAGGAATGCACTTGCGCCATCTCTAGCAGTTCTCAATGAGAACATCAAATAGATTGATAACACCATACAAACATATGATCAAGGTCCTTACATGGATCTAATAAAAATGGAAAAGTTGACATATGCTTTATGCACGCTTCTTCAGACTGTTGATGCAATGAAAGTCTTTTGGCAAAAAGAGATTCAATCTCTTCAAGTTGTGTACCTAGAAGTCTACATGGAGTAAGCAGGTTCAAGACTTACATTTTTTGCACACCTTTGTCATTAATGTCAAAGGGGGAGTAGTATAGAATGTGTATATGTGGAGAAATATATATGTATATATCATTAAGTATTATGATATACAATCATTTTTGTATGAAGTCATTTTGAGTAACTTAGCCACATTCCTTTGTTGCCATAAATGAAAAAGGGGGAGATTGTTGGCAAGTTGACTTCCTGAGGAAGCATGACTTATTTTGTGTTGTCAATCATGGCAACAAAGTCATACTTAAGTTCTATCATGAAAGGAAAATGACTAAGTGTGAAAATAGAGAAGACAGACACATATAGAGATCAACACATTAGCGCACATGTTAGAGATCACACTAGAGCATGTGTGCTTAGGTATATACTCTATGGTGTATATACATGCTAGATCCAAATGCACAGAGTATGAAACATCAGTACGGAAAAGTTACAGGCAGAATAGTGAACCTGCAGTCCAGGAAACAAAGCATGGAAGCCGACTACAGTTTTGAGTAGCGTGAATGATTTTATAATGTAATGGCTAAGTGCCTGTAATTATAAGTTTGTATTAATGTAATTAATGTTGTAGTAAAAATGCGTAGGCCGACTTGTTCGGAAGCATTGTATATTTTTGTTTTAGGGCCGACTAGTGATTTGTTTTGGGTCGCACCTATTTAGATTTGAAGATATAGGTATGTAATGTAAAGATATGTTACAAGTGTCGATTATGATGTAAATAGAAGTTACAGAGGAACAGTATAATGAAGTCAGAAGATGATATAGCTCTTTAAAGTAGTAAGAGCATCCACGCATACATGGAACTGATTAGACAGTAGTGTCATTACAACAATTCATTTTTGATATGGTGCATATCAACATTCAGAGGCTTGTAGCCTTTATCTTATTAGGCAGTGAGCCATACACCCCTAACAGGGTTATTGTAAAAGAATCCTAACAGGGTCAGACCTTTAACCGGGTCATTGTACTTAATTTGTAAAGACTGCTTCTAAAAGGGCAAAGAAACTTTAACAAGTTCATTATACCTAGTACAATATTTTATGGGTACAAATCCCCACCAGAGTTTTCCTCTGATCAAGGTTCTCCGTAATCATATCATGTGTTATATGTTCTTGAGTTATGTTTCTTTGGATGCACACTTGATATATGTTTAATTGGCTGAAATATAATTAATAGATAAACACTGATTCACCCCCTCTCTCAGTGTTTCTAACACAAGGACCCTACTTGGATCTGACAAAAATGGAGAATCTAAAATTTGGCTTATGAGCCCATCTTCAGACAGTTGATGCACTGAAGTTATTCTGCTAGCAAGAGATCAAGACTCTTCAGATTGCTTATCCAGATGTAGTTTTGGAGTAAGTAATCAAGGACTTACAATTTTGACACCTTTGTCATTAATGTCAAATGGGGAGTAATGTATATAAGGATTATGTATATGCATGTATGAGGTATATATTATATATATGTAAAGAAGTATGAATAAAAGAGGATGTTGTCATTATGGAAACAAAGTCATATAAAGTTTTGACAACAAACTTTGAAGAGAAAAAATTGGCTAAGTATAGAAGACAGAGTAGAATAGAGATATGCAGTCAATTAGAGCACCAGTGCATGTGCGTTAGAATGAATAAAGATATGTACATTCATACATAAGCTCTATGATATGTTTTTTTTTTTACCCTATACACGCATGGTACAAAATAATAGTACAGAAAAGTTACTGAAAGATTAAGTGCACTAACAGTTCAGAAAATAGAGTATGGAGACGACCTCAATTTTTGGATTAGCATATAATATTTTGTTTTGTAAAGGCTATGAAACTATTGTATAAGTTAGTAATTATGTCTTAAACATTATTGTAAACATGCTTAAGAAAATTTGTTTGGAAGCATTGTGAATGTTTTTTTTGGGCCGACTAAGGTCTTGTTTTTAGTCATGTCTATTCAGGTATGAATATATATATTAGACATGTACTTTTGTATTAATGTGTCGTCAAAGAGAAAGAAGATAAATATGATAAATTCAATATGAAGTTGAAGTCTACAAGTGATTTAAGCATCAGTGCATAAACGGAACGGATCAGACAATAGTGTTATTATAGTAGTTCATTTTTTGATATAGTGTATATTAGTCATCAAAAGGTTGTATCCTTCATCTTATTGAGTAGTGACCTCTGGTAGTGAGCCAACCACCTCTAACAGGGTTCTTGTAAAGACTCCTAACAGGGTCATTATACTTGCATTATAAAGACTCCTCTTAACAGGGAAAAGGAACTTTAACAGGTTCAAAATACTAGTACAATTATTTGTGGGTACTAATTCCCACCAGGGTTTTTCTTTGATCAAGGTTTCCCCATAAACATATATGGTTTTATGTGTTATTGTGTTATGCTTCATATGTTATCTATTTATTTTATGTTCAAATTTCTGAAATATAATAATTAATCAAACACTAATTCACCCCCCACTCTCAATGTTTCCAACAATAAAATTGCTAATGAGGCAGCTATGAACATTTCCTGTATAAAAAATCATAACATATGTCATAGTCATAGAGGAAGGATTTCTAGGAGATTTTGAAAAAAAAACAATGCAATTGAAAGTAAATATAAAATATGTTGCCTCTTCCCTCTCCCAAGCACCAACCACATCAAGTGCATTCATTAATTGTGTAAAACCCAATTATTTCTATATATAGAAAAACTAAGTCAGGTGCATTAATCAATATAGACTACTGTTGAAGACAATTATTCAATTGTGTATTGTCATTGATGTTACACATGTATTTACTCTTATGTAGTGATGTTACACAAATTTCTACATTTAGACAAAGCACAGTTGGTGAATAGAAAGAGTTTTTCAGTGTTGACCGAGTCACTCAGGCATTTCAGTCATGGTTGGGCATCAAAGAAAATCAGTGTTAACCGAGTTGATTATTTAGTGTCAGCTGAAAAATAGTGGTTTACATTCTATAATTAATTGGTTATATGAGGCTGACTAAATTGTGATTTATTACTTATTTAGAAGTATATTCAAGTGAAATTGATAGGGCTTATCATATATATGAAAGGTCATGTTTGGATTGAAAGTGAGTAAGAGTGTGCATAAGAAAAAGTGTGGAATTCTGTGATATGAAGAGTGAAGGCAAAATCAGATGGGATTATGATTGAGTACTAAACACTTGGATCTGCAATAGAATATTTGATCAGCAAGGATCCAGTTATAATCAAAACAAAGATTTGAATCAGCAAAGATACTTGCTTACACATATAGTTCAATTCATTGTTACTTTCTAAAAATTGTAGTAGTGATCTCAAATCTCTTAACAGAGTAGACTTAATAGTATTTTGTAAATCCTCTCACAAGGTAGAATTCCTATGTTGAAGTGCTAAAGACCTCAAACAAGGCCACTCCTAATAGGCTGATTTAAATCCTCTAGCAGGGTAACACCTAACAATGTTTTGTAACCTTTAATAGGGTTGGCTCCTAACAAAGCTCACTTCAGAAGAGTGAACAAACAATAACTAGTTACATTGGTGGTTTTTCCCATATTGGGTTTCCATGTTAAATCTTGGTGTCACCTGTATATATGTTATTTGTTTCATGCTTTATGTTTCAGCACTTTATCAGTAAAGTACAATTGCATTGGATATCATAAATATTACTTTAACACCCGAGTTACAGAAGAATATCTTAATTAACCAAGCAATAGTGTTATATTGTTTAAGATATCTAAGGGACAAGTGATTTGTTTTGGAGTAACTGATTCACCCCTCTCCTCTTAGCTACTTATCTCATTTCCAACAATTGGTATCAGAGCTGCAAGTGCTTTCAAAAAGGGGTTTCAAGGCCTAAGCTAAAGATTAGAGATGTCTTACAGAAGGGAGATCCCAAAGCTAAACAAAGACAACTTCCTTGCATGGAAAGAGATGATGAAACTACATCTATCTACTATTGGACATGATGGTTTGCAATTTGTGGACAAAAAATATGTGGAACCAACAAGGACTATGACTGTGGAATAGATGATGGAACAAAAGCTTCATAACATAATGATGATTGATATAGCTTCTTCACTCACCTACTCAGAATTTGATGAAGTCAAGGAATGCCCTACAACTTATGATATGTGGAGGAAATTACAAGACATTCATAGAGGAGATGAAAATGTAAAGCAAGAAAAAGAAAAAAGTTTTAGAGGACAATTTGACCAGATGAAAATGAAAGAAGGAGAAGACATTAAAAGATACAATGAGATAATCAAGAAAATTGTGAGTGCCATCAGAGCTACAGGTGGAATAATTGAAGATACAATAGTGGTCAACAAGGTATAAAGAACTTTACTTCTTATCTATGTTATTAGAGTTTCAGCTATTCAAGAGATGAGGTGCAATAAGGATATAACTCTAGATACATTAGTTGGAAGGCTTACAACTTTTGAGCTAGACAACTTTGAAAATTATTCTCCTAGCTCCAACAATCTCGAGTCTACATTCAAAGCTAAATTAAACCTTGCTAAGAAGGACATATACTCAAAAGGGAAGCAAATTGAAATTGATAGTGATGATGAATCTGATGATGAAGATCTAGATATCATTGAAGAATTACTTGCAAAGTGAGATGCCAAAGGTAAATACAAAAGTAAAATACCATTTATTTGTTTCTCATGCAATGAGGTTGGTCACATTGCTGCCAAGTGTCTAAACAAAGAAGACAAAGATGAGAAAAATTTCAACAAGTACAAAGGCAAGAAAGATTTCAAGAACTACAAGAGATACAAGGACAAAGGTAAGAAGTCTTGTTATATTGCTAAGGGTTCTGATAGTGATGAAGAAGAAGATGAAATGGTTTATATTTATATTAAGGATGAGTTAGATAAAGAAGATGAAAAGACAACACTTTTCTCACATATCAGTAAAAATGACACATGATTAATTGATAGTGGTTGTTCTCATCACATGACTGGTGATAAGACAAAATTTGAAAATATTGAATGCTATGATGGTGGGAGTATCAATTTTGGGAATGATGAACCCTTCTATGTGAAAGGAAAAGGTTGCATTACTCTGACAAAAGGAACAAAATGTGATAATGCTTATTGGATTGAATGTCTAAGGAGAAATCTACTCAATGTAGCACAATTGAACAATATTGACTTCAAGGTAGAATTCGTGAATGGTAAGGACAAGCTCCTAGATGGTAAAGGGAACCTAGTTGGAACTGGCAGGCAAACAAAAGGTAATCTATTCTATCTTGATCTCACTGAAGGTTCATGCTTCATTGCACAAGTAGAAGAAATTTGGCTATGGCATAAAAGGTTGTTTCATGTAAATTTTGATAATCTAGTAAACATAAGAGAAAACAAGAGAGTTAGAGGTATTCCTATTTTGAAGAAACCCTAGTTAGCAACATGTAAACAATGTCAAATTAGAAACATGAGCAAGACAAGTTTCAAAAGAAAGAATTACAATACTGATGAAATATTGGAATTGATACACACTGACCTTTGTGGACCAATTGGAAAAACAAGCTATACTGGAGAGAAATATTTTATTCAGTTTGCTGATGATGACTATAATTTTTCTCAGAGAAAAATCAGAAGCTTTTAAAAAATTCAAATGGTATCTTGCAAGAGTTGAAAAGGAAACAAGAAAGAAACTAAAATGTCTAAGATCTGACAAAGGAGGAGAATTCATTTCTAATGAGTTCAATAAATTATGTAATGAAAGAGGAATCAAAAGATAGGTATCTGCCCCTAGTACACCACAACAAAATGGAATAGAAAAAAGAAGAAACAAATCCAGTATGGATTGTGCCAGAACCCTAATGATTGAAAAGAATTTTGCTGCCAAATATTGGAAGGAAGCCATCAGCACTACAATGTTCATCTTGAACTAAGTTCAACTGAAGAAAGGTAGTAACCAAACACCTTTTGAATTATGGTATGGCTATAAACCTAATGTTCAGTATTTCAAAGTTTTTGGAAGTAAATTTTACATCTTGAAGGAAGCAAGAAATGGAAAACTAGATGCAAAAAGTGATGAAGGAATATTCCTAGGTTACTCATGTAAAAGTGAAGCATACAAATGTTTGAATCTCACTACTCATAAAGTCATATAAAGTGTACATGTCAAGATTGATGAGTTTGTAGAAAGATATGAAGAACAAAGAAGTAAAGAGATTGAAGAATAAAAGAAATTTATGTACCACGAAACTGATACTATGCCTATGACTCAAGCAATGGTGATTGGACAATAGAACTGTCAACCACTGAATATACTAACACAAACTATACAACTTGAGTTGAAAACTGTGTAACCCAAGCTATTGGTAGAAGAGATCAAGTCAGAGATGGAGGGAAATGAGTATCAGATAGAGGAACCTGATACTCAGATAGAGGAACCTGACTCACAGACTGTGGAACCCAAGCATCAGACATAAGAACAGGAAAGAATGTTTGAGAAAGATAGACCTAGTGGATCAAGTCCATAATCAAGACTAAAGGATCCAATACTTTCTATATATGTTAGAAGGCATCATGCGCACACCTAAGAAATTAATTGGAGATCACACAGAAGGTGTAATGACACAGAACAAAATCAAAGGTACATGTTTACTAAGTGAATTTGAACCTAGAACTATTAAAGATGCATTAAATGATGAAAGTTGGATAGAGGCAATGAATGAGGAAATTGAGAAGATTGAGAAACAAAAACTTGGACTCTTGTGCCTAGGAAAAAGGACAAGAATGTGATTAGAACCAAGTGGGTTTTTAGAAATAAGATGAATGAAAATGGTGAAGATTCTAGAAAAAAGGCCAGACTAGTTTGTAAAGGATATGCTGAAGAAGAGGGTATTGATTATGGAGAAAATTTTTCTCTTGTTGCAAGACTTGAAGGAGTTATAACTCTTCTGGCATATGTTGCACATAAAGGATACAAAGTATATGAAATGGATGTGAAGTCTACATTTCTGAATGGAATCCTAGAAGAAGAAGAAGTCTACATTGAACATGCAACTTGAAGGATTCGTTGATCCTAGCAGAAGGAATATGGTTTGAAAGCCACATAAATAATTCTATGGACTGAAGCAAGCACCCAGAGCCTGGTATGAAAGACTGCATGTTTACCTTGTAAATATTGGATTTCAGAGAAGCAATGATAATAGTAGCCTATACATCAAAGAAGGACCATAAAAAAAAATATTTTTAGCATAGATATTTGTTGATGACATATTATTCACTGGATATGATTACTTATATAAAGCATTCTCTGTAGCTATGAGTAAATAATTTGAGATGTCTATGTTTGGTGAGATAAAATTATTTGTTGGATTACAAGTTCATCAAGTGAAGGATGGTATCTACATTACTCAATAAAAATATATCAAGGAGATACTCAATAAATTTGGAATGGAAGATTCCAAACCTATTGGAACACCCATGTGTACTAGACAAAAATTATCTAAGGATGATGATTCAAAGGAGGTAGATCAGACTAACTACATATCCATGATTGGAAAATTGTAATATGTTGTTCACACCAGACCTGATATTGCATTAGCAGTTGGTATTGTTGCAAGATTTTTATCTAATCGTAGAGACAATCACATAATGGAAATCAAAAGAATTTTGAGATATCTGAAGGGTAATAAAGAAAAAGTTGTAGACATATTCACCAAACCTTTACCTAAGAATGCATTTTTGTATCTTAGAGGAAAGCTAGGGGTGCTTCTCCTAACTGAAGCTCACTAAAATAGATTTTATTGATGCATCAACCTAAGCCATAGTGAAGATCTATCAGTTGATACAGGTACATCAGAGCCCTTTGTAGATGAATTAGTACATTCAGGTACATTACAAATTCAAAGAAAAATAGTATTGACTATTTGTATTAATACTTAGTATTTATGGAGATGGAGTCTTTGGAATCTATTGTCAAAGAGGGAGAGTTTACTATAATACATAATAAATTACTCAAGGGAGAATTCATAACAGAAAGAGGAAGATTTTGGTGTCAGGAGGAGAAATCTTCTCAAGAGACATAGTTTGATGAAAGATGGAGTTTTTGGATGAGAATCAAAATGAAGCTAAAGACATTAAACAAAGTTTTCCGTTGCTCTACAATTCTTTGTATTATGACATGTTGTGTTTCCATCAATGCCAAAGAGGGAGATTGTTGAAGAAAATTATTTAATTATGTATTGTGATTGATGTTACACATGTATTTACACTTATGTAGTGATGTTACACAAATGTCTACATTCAGACCGAGCACAGTTGGTGAATAGAAAGTGTTTTTTAGTGTTGAATGATTCAGTTGGGTATTTAAGTCATGGTCAAGCATCAAAGATACTCAGTGTTAATAGAGTTGATTATTCAGTTTCAGCCAACTAACAGTGGTTCACATTCTATAATTTATTGGTTATATGAGGCTGACTGAATTGTGATTTATTACATATTTAGAATTATATTCAAGCCGACTTGACATGGCTTATCATATATATGAAAGGTAAAGTTTGGATTCAAATTGAGTAAGAGTGTGCATAAGCAGAAGTGTGGAATTCTATGATATGAAAAGTGAAGGCAAAATTTGATGGGATTCTGATTGAGTATAGAACACTCAGAGCTGCAATAGAATATTTTATCAGCAAGGATCCAGTTATAATAAAAACAAAGATCTGAATTAGAAAAGATAGTTTCTTACACATATAGGTCAATTCATTGTTACTTTCTAACAATTGTAGTAGTGATCTCAAATCTCTTAATAGAGTAGACTTAACAGTCTTTTTGTAAATCCTCTCACAAGGTAGAATTTCTATGTTGAAGTGCTTAAGACCTCTAACAAGGCCACTCCTCACAGGGTGATTTAAATCCTCTATCAGGGTCACACCTAACAGTGTGTTTTGTAACCTTCAATAGGGTTGGCTCCTAATAGGGCTCACTTCAGAAGAGTGAAAAAATAGTAACTAGTTACATTGGTGGTTTTTCCCATATTGGGTTTCCACATTAAATCTTGGTGTCCCCTATGTATATGTTATTTTTTTCATGCTTTATGTTTCAACACTTAATCACTTAAGTATAATTGCATTGGATATCATAATTATTAATTTAACACCCAAGTTATAGAAGAATATCTTAATTAACCGAGTAATAGTGCTATATTGTTTAATACACCTAAGGGATAAGGGATTTTTTTTGGAGTAACTTATTCACCCCTCCCCTCTAAGTTACTTATCTCATTTCCAACAACTATAAGTACATGTTTAATAATAATACATTTCAGGAAATAAACTTTAATTCTACATAATTACCTTTTGTCATTTGGGTGTCCTCAAGGATTTCTTTCTCTTTCCTGGTGTCCTTAAGTCAGGTGGGGTACCCTAGCAAAAAAAAAATTAACATAAGAGAAATGAATATGATATTGCATGAGTTCAATTGAAGTTGTAAACAAGAGATGTGCAAAATATTATACTGCAAAACTCTGAAGGCCAAAGTCAATGGAAGCAAGCGTTATATCATCATCTTCATAAATTTAAGAATTTGACATGCCCTATGAAACACCAAATAAATATACATATATTAAAAAAAAAAAAATTTAAACCAACATATTATTCTATTTTTATGAATATTTAGAAAAACTTTACCTCAGGTGTTGAAAGTCTGTGTTCACATCTAGTCAAATGAATGTTACATTGTGTGCTCGTATCGCCTTTTACACCCTACAGTGCATATTATTCATGTATAAAATTGAATTTTTCTCTAAATAAAAATTTATTTACTTTTATAAGATTTAGGTTATTAATTAATAACATATCTAAACACAAACAAACAAACATGTGTCTACTCTCCAGAAAACACCATCATCATTAAGTGTTCTATGAGGCCCACATCCTCTATAGTGAATGTATGGAATCTACCCCCACAATGTGTACACAAATGGGATGTCAAACCATCCTCATACACATTAGTATCTACTCCAAATACTATACCCTCTCAACTCGGGCACATATGCAAAATGGGTTGGGCTGAGCCAAATGGTGCATCTGATGATGATGGAGGTGGTGCAAGTACTATTCCTCCCTCTTCTCCAACAAACTATGTTCCATGCTAAATAATGACATCACTCAATGTTTTGGCTTCATGAAAAGTCTGTAAATCCATAGACTCCTTCAAGACTACTGGGATTGCAACATGAACCATGATTTTCTTAGCTAGAGGCCTCCTATGGTGTGGTTGTACCACCCTAAATTCCATACCTCTATCTTGCGTAGAGCCTCTCCCTCTACCCTAGAATTGTAGGATGTCAAAGTAATTCAGAATCTCACCAAGGACAAACTCACAATATATCTTTCTCAAAAAATATAGAGGCACCTCCAAATTATTATAGGGTGGTTGGTCAAAGACCATATACCACCTACCCCAAAGTGATTCTTTCATCGTATTGTGAACACACCAATGTATAGGAAACCAAGTCATATTTTCTTCTAGGTTGTTACTAGTAATAGGATCAGTGAAAAGAGCACACATTTCATGTTTAAGTATGCCCTTCTTTTTCACTTGATCATATGACAACCCATCCACATAAAATGCTCGACATCTATCCCTCCATGAAACCCATTTGGTAACCTCCCTAGATACCTCATTTTCACTATTGACCATTCTTTTTAGCATCAAGGTGAGAATTGAGTGGTGATCAAGACTAGAATAGTCATAAACAAAAACTATAAAGTACCTTTCACCATAGTAGGATCTAGTCCTTGTAGGCCCAAAAATATATGTATGTACAAGATCCAACTTTGCTCTTGCTGAAAAGGATTTTGATGGAAGAATATTTCCAAGATTGGTTTCCATTTACTCAACTAAGGTCTTAACTTGCCCTAGTCTACCTAGGATCCTATTTCTCTTCTATAATACACCAAATTCTTGAGTCATCTCACCCTAAGACTATTCTAACTCCACACTAAGAGTTAGTTTCTCTATGGTCAATCTTTAAAGATTTCCACCATTGAAAGTACTCCTTGTCTCTAAGCTTCCTTGAATGATTCCAAGCTCAAATCTTCCCAAAAATCTTCACAAGTGCTAAAAAGGACATGTTTACCTTCAAGACATCCCTATGACATCTTTTTAATGCCATTTAAATAGGTCATCTATCCCAAAGTGATCGAGTTCCACCTTCACAATGCTTTTGAACCTATTAGGCCTAGTAGCTCTATTAGCCCTATCCAGAGGGTTTTTCTAGATTCTTGTCAAAAATTTCCACACAAACCTAAAAAAAAAAAAAGGACTTGGATACCCTTTTCCAAGACCTTAAATTTTTTGAAGGTTTTATCTCCTTAAACCATCTGTACACTACTATCCTAAAATGTAGGTATTTTAGGCCTGTTTTCAAGCATTAACAGTAACACACTAATTTCTTGCTAAAAATGTGTCAAGATGGATTGGATAGGATCTAAGCTCATAGGAAGAGATTAATTAGACCCTAAGGCTCCTGTAACCACACTTGGTGTCTTTCCCTCACACACTCCTTTGCAATGACACTTGATTCTTACTATGTTACACCCCTAACCAGACATACATTTTTTGCCTAAGACATAACCATAAAAATAGCAGATCGACTCTTCAGTACCTCTCCTTGAATATTTACAGTGTACATAAGCTCCCCTAAACATTCATCCACCCTTAGGAGATTCCTGCAGTTAGATTTCATTGGGGAGCCATGGAAAACACAAACTATCCTAGACTAGACCAGCAGACTCCCTAAATCTTAATCAATTTACAAATCCTACTAAATCAACTCTAAAGTACTTGAAAAATGAATGGAAAAGTCTTAAAAATACCTAATCAACACATATCCAACACTACTTTGAGTGATTCAATCCATCTAATCACTCTATAACTCAAAAATACTTGAATATTGCTAAAAACCAGAATTGCAGAGCTTCTTACTATTCCAAAAACTTGCTTACATTCAATCTGCCTCGGGAAATGAGTCATTGGGAATCTTAGGATACTTTCTCCATAATTTTAGGCCACTAGCATTTATTTTTCACCTCCATCTCAAGAGGAATCCAAATGTTGTCTATGTTGCATGCAACATTGCAACAATGCAAAATGTTGTCATGACAACATTGTAGCATCTTTTACATAAATGCTTGAAACTAAGTTTTATGACCTCTACTATGCTTAGTTCGAGGACTATACATCATTAAGGCCTTTTTAGGAACTTTCCAAATCCTAACTGACTCTAGGACCCATTAAGACTCATTTTCCCTACTCAAGCCAAAATTATGCATTAAAGTAAACTAACTAGACTAGGTTGGATTAGACACTAATTATCAATCCACCTAGTAACACACCTTGCAAGACCTACTAAGGTCAAAATTAAACACACAATGACTTGTCTAAGGTTGGTTACAACCCAAAACATTCTAGGGTTTACAGGATAGCCTAGGTGCTCATGCACCATCCTCCCTAAGTGAAAGAGTTCAATCCATCCTCGGATTGAGTAAGTCAAGATCAATGCCCAATTTTTAGAATTATGTCTCTTTTATCCATGTTGCATCTGCATCCAATTGTCCTTGCCACTTAAATAAGTGTTCTTTGTATTCCTTCATTCTATTCTATTTGTAAATTTTGCATTCTAGTATGTAGTTTGCCTTCTTGACTGGTGTAGATGGAAAATGGAGTTCTTCTACGTCCTGGATGACTTCATTCAATCTCTTACCTAGATCAGGTATTGGTCCTTTGTATAAGACCAAGTTTTCAATGTTAAAGACAAGTGACAAGCCACTGTTCTCTGGTAACTCCACCTTGTAAGCATTTGTTCCATATTTTGCCAATATAGTGCAGGGGCCAATTATTCTTATTTGTGACTTGTGTGGGATTCCTTGTTTTAGTCTAGCCTTGTTGAGGTGTACCATCACTAGATCCCCAGCATTGAATTGGACATCACTTTTTCCTTCATCCACCTTACTCTCGATTTTCTCAGTATTTTCAATCAGTGTCTTCCTGACTGTATCATGGACCTCTTGCATAACATAGGAAAAGTCCTCAGCATATCCACTCACTTTTACTCCATCCTTTAGTTCTCTGAGCTCATACATGCCTCTAGGGTGTAGGCCATAGACAATTTCAAAAGCACTCTTACTAGTAGTCCTATTCACAGTATCATTGTAGGCATATTCTAATGACATGTATCTGATTGAATGTTAAGTTGAAGATAATGCAAGGCATTAAATTAGTTAATGGTTTATACTGTCATTGATGTTAACTTGATATCATCTGTATGATCATGTACATAATGCAAAAGAATATAGAGAATAAATGGAACAAAGGTTATGCTTTCAGCAATAAATAAAATTCAAGTATTCACTAAAGTGATAGAAAACACCGATGGAGTGCACACCATTGGAAAAGGAAAAGAATAAAAGTCACTGTGATACCCGATGAGCAGAAGACAGTGTTGCTTGATGAAGCAAAGCCACAAGATTCCTGACGAGCTGATAATAATGTTTCTTGACAAGTAAAAGTCCAATGATGCTTGACGGACGGAGATCCTAAAGCTAACTAGAGTCACACCGATGAAACTATCAGTTGTCACCAACAACTAACTGTTGAGTTGACCGATGGAACAGAGAGTTCAGAAAACAAAAAAATATCTAGCTTGCAAGAGCTAAAGATAGACTTAACTAGTTTTTTTCTTTGTTTTATTCAACCAAAGTTAAGTGATTGATTTAAAGATGATTTGTATAGTTTGTATGAAGATAACTATGAGACAAATCAGGAGTTATTCTTTAAATCTAATTGGCCATATTATTTTTCACGCCAAGAATCAAGAATCAAGAATCAAGAAATAATGAGTATCATGTCTAGATAAGAGACAGGCTTAATTCATTTTCATAATATAAAATTCACGAGAAGGGATTAAGGGGAGTGAATGAAAAGAGGATGATGAAGAGAAACTGATGAAGAACAAATTCATGTAGTAGTGATCAATCAAGCTAAAGGAGAGCTAAGGAATTCAGCAGACACCAATGAATGGTGAGCACAACATCATAGAGTAGAAAGTGTGGAGCACAAAAGAATTGAATTGATACATTGATCAGAGAGGTAATGTACTTAAATAGATCTAAAATTTAGCAATTCAAGTTGCATTAGAAATAGGTCATAATGTTTCAGTTTAACCATTGAAGCATGAAGTCTCTTAATAGAGAAGGACTTAACAGTATTCTATATATTGAGGTACATCCCAAGAGGTGCCAAAAAGGTTGATTCATGAAAGTAGCATTGGATATGCCTAATGCCTATTGAAAGTCTAAGAGAGAGGCTGATTCAAGGATGGCAGCATTAGATGCCCGATACTAAGTGACAACCTATATGTGTAAAATCCTCTAACAAGGTCACACCTAATAGTGTGTTTGTAATCTTTAATAGGGTTGGCTCCTAATAGGGCTCACTTATGAAGTTTGAAAATTTGGGGTACCAGTCCAAGTGGTTTTTTCCCTTAACAGGGTTTCCACATTAAAATCCATCTGTTATATGTGTGTATGATGCATTTCTTTACTATTTTGTATCTTACATAATTCATTCTGGATAGATTGGTATACTCTGAATATTTACTATATTTCGGTAAATAGTTATACTACTTATCGGTACTCAAGGAGAATAAGGATAGACAAGGAAAACTGACAGACAGTTAATCATTATAAGTATTTCATGACATGCATCTTGCAGGGACTTAACAATCTGATATTTATTTGATTAGTGGTTATAAGGGGTAAAGGGTTGCTTTAAGGATTAATTTTTTAGGCCACTGATTCACCCCCCCCCCCCTCAATTATTTCTAGCAATTGGTATTAGAGCTTGTGTCCTTAGAAGGAAGGTTTCAAGACCTAAGCTAAAGATCACAAGATGACTAGAAAAGATGTGCCCAAGTTGAACAAAGATAATTTTTCTTCATGGTAGAGTAGGATAAGACTCCACTTATTAGGTATTGGTAATGATGTTACTCAGTTCCTAGAAACTGAATATGTGTTGCCCATAGGAGCACTAACAGTTGAAAAAATGAGAGAGAGGCATGAACATAATGACATGATGATAGAGATTTCTTACTCAATCTCTGATGCTGAATTTGAAGATGTCAAAGAATGCAAAACTGCAAAGCAAATGTGGGACAAATTGAAGCTTATACATGGTGGTGACAAAAATCTTTTGAGAGCCAAGGAAGAAAGCCTTAGAGGAAAGTTTTATGATCTCAAAATGAAAGAAGGAGAAAACATCACTCAGTACAACACAATAATTAAAGAGGTAGTCAATGCTATCCGAGGAGTTGGAGGTGTACTAGAAGAAGATATAGTGGTAAGTAAAATTCTAAGAACCTTACTGCCTACTTATGCTATTAGAGTATCTACAATTTAAGAAATGAGAGTAGTAGAAAATAGCAATGTTACTCTATACAGTTTAATTGGAAGACTGATTTCATTTGAGATGAATAGCTTTGATAATAGTGTCTTACCAAACATAGAGTCTGCACTCAAAAATTCTATGAGAATAAGTAAATCAAGTCATAAAAAAACTATGAGAAAAGATAGTGATAGTGAAAATGAAGAAGATGATCTTGATGAAATTGAAGCACTTATGGCCAAAAGAATGCAGAGAGGCAAAGGTAAATATAAAGGTAAATTACCACTTTTTTGTTTTAATTGCAAAGAGATTGGACACTTTGCTGCAAGATGTACTAATAGAAGAAAAGATGACAGAAGTAATGACAAATCTTTTGAGAAGAAGTCTGACAGAGGTGATTACAAAAGCTACCGACAATCAGAAAGAAGAGATACCCGATGCTATAGGCACAAAGAAAAGAAGGTCAGCTACATAGAAAAATGAAAGGATGATGATACTGACACCAAATCTGATGAAGACATCGAGCTAGTGTTTGTGGCTGTAAAAGATGATTCAGATAATGATGAAGAAAGGTATGTAGAAACAACTCTCATATCTAAAATTAGAAAAAATGATGTTTGGATCATAGATAGTGACTGCACTCATCATATGACCGGTGATAAGGAAAAGTTTGAGACTTTTGAATACTACAAGAGTGGATCAGTAAGAATGGGAAATGACACACCTTGTCCAGTTGAAGGTAGAGGAACAATAATGTTAAATAACTAGATAAAGTGTGAGAATTCTTATTGGGTAAATGGATTGAACTATAATCTATTGAGTGTTTCTTAGTTGAATAATTCAGGTCACAAAGTTGCTTTTGAAAATAAGAAGGCAAAGATCTTCAACAAATCTGGAAATCTAATTGGTATCGGTGAACAAACTAGAGGTAACTTATTCTATCTGAATGATACTGAATCCACTTGTTTGATTTCTACAGATGAAGACATATGGTTATGGCACAAAATACTGTGTCATGTGAACTTTGACAACATGATAAAGATTAGCAAAAAGAGAAATGTCAGAGGCTTATCGACGATGGTGAATCCCGACAACATCATGTGTAAAAACTGTCAAAAAGGTAAAATGACAAAGTCTAGTTTCAAAGCAAAACCCATACATCTGATGAAATTCTAGAATTAGTCTGTACTGATTTATGTGGACCTATGAGGACAAAGAGTTATTATGGAGATAGATATTTTATTCTCTTTGCTGATCATTACTCTAGAATGATGACAGTTATGTTTCTAAAAGATAAATCAAAGGCATTTAAGATGTTTAAATGGTATAAGGCTATGGTAGAGAAAAAAAGTGGTAAGGATCTAAAATGTTTGAGATCAGATAGAGGAGGTGAGTTTATATCAGATGAATTCACTAACTTTTGTAATGATCATGGTATAAAGAGATCGGTTTCTACACCAAGAATACCACTGCAAAATGGGATTGTTGAAAGAAGGAATAGATCAATAGTTGATTATGCTAGAATACTGATGATAGAAAAAGGAATCACCCAAATATTTTGGAGGGAAGCTGTTAGTACTGTTGTTTATACACTGAACAAAGTACAATTGAAGAAAGACACCAAGAAGACACCTTATGAGATATGGTATGGATACACACCCAATGTAAGTTATTTCAAAATTTTTGGCAGTCAATGTTATCTATTAAAACATGATAGAAATGGAAAAATTGACTCCAAGAGTGATGAAGGAATTTTTCTAGGGTATTCTACCAAGAGCAAGGCTTACAAATGTCTAAAGATAGCCTCTAAAAAAATTATTGAAAGTGCAAATGTAGAGATAGATGAATTTGTAGAGAAGAATGAACAAGAAAGAACTAAAGAACCAGAAGACTACAATAAGTTCACTTATAATGAGGAACCTAACACTCTACCCTACCAACAATGTAGAGCTCCTGAGCTACAAATCATTTCTCTTGAGCATCAAGCTACAAATACTAGCGGTCAGGATAATGATCAAGATAATGTGCAAGGTGATGAAGAGAAAAATGAACAAAAAAATGATCAAAATGATAGACAAAGAACTATACCTATACTTTCAAGCTATGTAAGAAGGAACCATTAAGAGATCTAGATCATAGGATATAATAAAGCTAGTACAAGAACAAGAAGTAAGTCTCTAAACTCAAGCTGTGTTTGTGCCCAAATCTGTCAATGTTGCACTTGATAATGAAGAATGGATAAGTGCTATGAATGATGAGATTGAGCAGATTGAGAAAAACAAAACATGGTCACTTGTGCCAAGACCAGATCACAAGAATTTCATGGGTACAAAATGGATATTCAAGAATAAGCTGAATGAGAATGGAGAAGCCACAAGGAACAAAGAAAGACTAGTATGCAAGGTGTATGCACAAGAGGAAGGTATAGACTATGGAGAGACCTTTGCGCCCATTGCTAGGCTAGAAGGAGTAAGAATATTACTTGCTTATACTGCTTTCAAAGGATTCAAAGTATATCAAATGGATGTCAAATCAGAATTCCTAAATGGAATACTTGAAGAAGAGGTATACATTGAGCAACCATAAGGGTTTGTTGATCCAAACAAGAAAAACATGGTATGTAGACTTCACAAAGCCTTGTATGGATTGAAACAAGCTCCTAGAGCCTGGTATGAATGACTTCATTCTTATCTAATAAGTATTGGATTTGTAAGGACTAGTGAAAACAATAATCATTATTTAAAGGAAGATACTGATGCTAACACTTTGATTGCTAAAATATTTGTTGATGACATCATATTTGGATGCAATTATATGCTATGCAAATCATTTGTAAATGAGATGAGAAATGAGTTTGAGATGTTTATGTTTGGATAAATCAAGTTCTTTCTTGGTCTCCATATCATGCAACAAGGAGAAGGTATTTTCATTACACAGTCCAAGTACATCAAAGAGGTCCTAAAAATATTCAAGATGGAAGAATCTAAATGAGTTGGAACACCGATGGCTACTGGATGTAAGTTGACAAAGGAGGACAAGAAAACAGAGATAAATTAGACTTTGTACAGATCAATGATTGGAAAACTCATGTATGTTGTACACACTAGACTAGATATTGCACATGCAATAGGAATTGTTGCTAGATTTTCTGCTAACCCCGGAGAATCACATATGACTGCTATAAAAATAATTCTAAGATATCTGAAGAATACTGAGGAATTTTGGTTATGCTATAGAAGAGAAGGAAAATTTGAACTTAAGGTGTTTATCAACGCTAATTGGGCTAGAAATCTTGATGACCGGAAGAGCACAAATGGAGGAGCATTCTTTATGGGTGACAGACTTTTCACATGGATTAGCAAGAAGTAAGGATGCATCTTTTAGTCTACTACAAAAGTAGAATATGTTGTTGCTACTGCAAATTGCTCAAATATTGCATGGATCAAATAGTTGATGGAAGGTATGCATATGAAGATCTTGGAACCGGTGATTATTTATTGTGATAACACCAGTGCAATAAACATATCCAAGAATCCAGTCATGCATGCTAAGACTAAACACATTGTCATCAAGTATCATTATTTGAGAGAACAAGTTCAAGAAAAAAGAGGTGATACTTGAGTATGTGCAATCAAAAGAAAAATTGGTTGATATCTTCACCAAGCCACTGCCCAAGGATATATTTGAGTACTTAAGAAAGAGACTAGGGGTCAAACCCTTGTCTACCAGTCAGTAAAATGATTGAAGGCTGCATCAGCCTGCATATTATCAGAATATCATTCATGTTGATGCAAGCAAAGAGATGAACTTCAAAAGATACATCTATATACAGAAAAGCATATATCAGAACCGAGCACTAGAACATATTGTTGTATTACTAATGGATAAGGGAAATTTAAGGAATATATTATGTATAGGAGAAAAATGATTGCTTGACATGAATGTCAGATATTTGTAAAATATTTGTTTGGAATTTCTATCAAAGGGAGAGAAATTATCCATATTATCACATCCTTCAAGAAAAAGAGAGATAGATTATCCATTATCAGATTACTCCAACAGGGAGAGATTATATCCTAAGGGAGAGAAAATTGTATGAAAGATTATAAAAAGGGAGAGTTGCTGACAAGAGAAAAAGACATCACAAGAGAGAGAACAGTCAAAGGAGAGAAATTAACACAAGAAGAGGACTCAACACATTAGAAGACAAAGAGCTACAAGAATCAAATCTAAGCTAAAATAGAGCTTACCAGAGTTCAGACATTTATTGGTTATCAAACAAAAAGATTGGTAGTTTGATGAATCTCAATGATTGTATTTCATATTGTATTAGAAATAGTATAGCGTGATAATATAGTATGTTTCCATCAATGCCAAAGGGAGAGATTGATGACATGTAACTGATTGAATGTTTGATAATGTTAAGTTGAAGATAATGCAAGACATTAAATCAATTAATGGTTTGTATTTTCATTGATGTCAACTTGATATCATCGATATGGTCATGTACATAATGCCAACGAATTCAGAGAATCAATGGAACAAAGGTTATGCTTTCAGCAATACATAAAAGTCAAGTATTCACTAAAGTGATAGACAACACCGACAGAGTGCACACCATCGAAAAAGGAAAAGAAGAAAAGTGACAGTGATACCCGACGAGCATAAGACAGTGTTGCCCGATGAAGAAAAACCACAAGATTCTTGACAATCTGATAATAGAGTTGCCCGATGAGTAAAATTCCAATGATGCCTGACGGATGGAGATCCCGAAGCTAACTAGATTCACATCAATGGAACTCTCAGTTTTTACCGATGACTAATTGCTGAGTTGACCGACATAATAGAGAGCTCAGAAAATGAAAAAATATCTAGCTGGAAAGAGCTCAAGATATACTTAACTACTTGTTTTCTTTATTTTATTCAACTAGAGTTAAGTGATTGATTTAAAGATGATTTGTATAGTTGGCATAAAGATAACTACAAGATAAATCAGGAGTTATGCTTTAAATTCTAATTGGCTGGATTGTTTTTTCATGCCAAGAATCAAGAATCAAGAATCAAGAAACAATGAATATCATGTCTATATAAGAGAAAAGATTAATTATTTTTCATAATATAACATTCATGAGAAGGGATTAAGGGGAGTGAATGAAAAGATGATGTTGAAGAGAAACTGATGATGAACAACTTCATACAGTACTGATCAATCAAGCTAAAGGAGAGCTAAGGAATTTTGCAGACACTGACGAATAGTGAGCATAGCATCACAAAGCAGAAAGTGTGGAGCACAAAATAATTGACTTGATACATTGATTAGAGAGGTATTGTACTTAAATAGATCTGAAAATATGCAATTCAAGTTGCATTAAAAATAGGTCATATTGTTTCAGTTTAACCATTGAAGCATCAATTTTCTTAATAGAGAAGGAATTAACAATATTTTATATATTGAGGTACATCCCAAGGAGTGCCAAAAAGGTTGATTCATGAAAGTAGCATTTGATATGCCTGATGCCTATTGACAGTTTAAGATAGAGGTTGATTCAAGGATGGTAGCATTAGATGCCCGATACTAAGTGACAACCTATATGTGTAAAATCCTCTAACAAGGTCACAGCTAATAGTGTGTTTGTAACCTTTAATAGGGTTGGATCCTAACAGGGCTCACTTCAAAGAGTGAAAATTTTGGGTACCAACCCCAGTGGCTTTTTCCTTAACAGGGTTTCCACATTAAAATCCATGTGTTATATGTGTGTATGATGGATTTCTTTATTGTTTTTGATGTGGACAAAAGTCTTGTTGCTTCTATAGAACCGGATTGGCCCTGCTCTAAGATCTTTCTCCTATATCTCTTAGGGTGTTCATAACCCTAACTGAGGTAAGTCACTATCAACTTAACCCCCTCTTCAAGACTCACTCCCCATCGACATGATATTCAACTTCTCCTCACTAAACCTACACAAATAGATTCATTCAACCAATGTTTTTAGAACATTGTTCTCATTCTCTCCCATAGTCGGACTATCACCGAGCTCGCCTAGGGTAGGACCTCCAGACTTGTTATTGTTGCTTCTCCTACAGAAAAAAAATGAAAATATGTACAAGGGCTCATCTCGAGCTCCATCCCAACACATCACTCTCACCATGGATTTAGGAATCTCAAGGGGCCATTACTACTTAGAACCCAGAACAGGTGAAGAACTAACTACTTGCAAAACATAAAATAAAGTAACTAATCTACTTGCATGCATAAGGAATGACAAAGAAACTTGATATTAAATAAACACATAGTCTGCAACTTCTCATTATTGGAAACAAAACAAAAGAGTACAATAATCTGTAAATCTGTAACTTTCCTGTAGCTTCTCTTCCTGGTCAATCTCTACCCTCTTGATCTCTAAAATGAAGGCTTGGGATGTTATTAATAACCATCTTCTCTTGGAAACAACCCTAACTGCCCACATATTTGCAAGCATCTCTTAGGGAATCATTACAACTACCCATACTGTCCATAAAAGACAAGATTCACTTTTCACAGGTTTTTACAACTGAATTTATTGAGCAACAGTAATGCAAAACTAAGCACCAGTCTAAATTGGTGCTAGTGTTAACTGACCAGCAGTGTTATACAACCAATAGTGTTAACCAACCAACAGTGTTAACCGACCAGCAGTGTTAACCAACTAGCAACATTAACTGACCACCAGTGATACCAAGTAGCTTATCCAAAGTTCCTGATGCCTTGGTTGGATTTCCAGAGGCTTACAAAATACCTCATATACACACCACTAAAAGAAACCAACAAAGAAACCTATCTAGAAATGGATTGATCTAGTCATATCCATTTTAGGGAAAAACAAATGACCTTCTAAGGCCCAAACAAACTCTCCTGACTTGGCTAGAGTGAGTACATGCTAGAAATAAAGAGCTAGGGGTTTGATTTAGGTGTGCTCCTACACCATACTCCCCCAGACAAAAGAAAGGTTAATCCATCCTTAGATTGAGCATGTTAAGATCGATTCCCAACCTCTTGAAGTTTGTTTCTTTGATCCAAGTAGCATCAACATCCTCTCTTTCATGCCATTTTACAAGGTGCTCCATGTAGTCTTTGTTCCTAGTCTTCTTGTAGACCCTTGAGTCTAGTATCTTTTCAGCTTTCATAGATGGAGTAGGGGTTAATTTCAAATCTTTAACCTCTTGTATTACCTCTTGAAGGTTCTAATCAGCATCTTGAATTGGCCCTTTGTATGCTATCAAATATGTAATTTTGAAAACTGGTGACAACCCAATGTCTTCAGGAAGCTTCACCATGTATGCATTATTTCCATACTTTGCAAGTATCTTACATGGACCTAGCCTCTTCATCTGTAGTTTGTGAGGAACACCTTTTTGTATCCTATGTTTTTTCAAGTGTACCATCACAAAGTCTCCAATCCGAAACTAAACATCCCTCTTTGATGCATCCACCTTTTGCTTTACCTTTTCAACACTTTCAATCAAGTTATATCTCACACTTTCATGGACTTCCCTCATTGAATGAGAAAAGTCCTCAACATATTGACTACCATGCATTCCCTCCATAAATTCTCTAAGTTCAAAAATCCCTCTTGGGTGAAAGCCATAAACTATTTCAAAAGGGCTCTTACCAGTTGATCTGTTCACTGTATCATTGTATGCATATTCAGCTTGTCTAATGAATTGGTACCTTGCTTGACCATAATCATTTTTGAGGCATCTTAGAAAGTTACCAAGATTGTATTGACCACCTCTGTTTGGCCATTTGTCTGTGGATGATAGGCAGATCCAAAGGACAAGTTAGTGCCCAACTTTTGCCATAAGGTCTTCCAAAAATGGCTCATGAATTTGGTGTCCCTGTCTGAAACAATACTAAGTGGGAGTCCATGGATCCTCATCACTCCACTAAAAAATAATTGAGAAATGTTACAAGCATCATGAATATTATTGCAAGGTATGAAATGAGCAATCTTGCTAAATCTGTCCACAACAACATAAATACTATCATATCCCTGCCTTGTTCTTGGCAAACCAACTACAAAATCCATGCTTATGCATTCCCATGATCTAGTTGGGATTGGAAGTGGCTGGTAAAGACCTACATTAGAAGATGTGCCCTTTTCTTTTTGACACACTACACAACTCTCAACATACTGTCTAATATCTATATTCATTCTAGGCCAAAAATAGAACCTAGTGACTAGCTCTTGAGTCTTACCCACTACAAAATGACCACTAAGTGCTCCATTATATTTTTCTTGAATCAAATTCTCTCTCATAGACCCTTTAGGAACACAAATCTGACCTCCTTTAAACAATAAATCATTCTGCAAGGTATATTCAGAAAACTCACCATGAAAGTTGTTTTTAAACTCCTTGCATACCTTGTAGATTTGGGCAAAATTTTCATCTTCAGCATATAGGTCTTTGAAGCTATCAATACCTATGCTTTGTAGCTAAACTTCTTGGAATATAAGAAACCTTCTACTCAATGCATCAACAACCTTATTGTGTACTCCCTTTTTATGCTTGATATTGAAAGTGTAGGCTTGTAGATACTCCACCCACTTCATGTGTTTGCTGCTAAGTTTGCCTTGAGAGTTAAGGAAGCTAAGAGCTTGGTTATCAGTATATACTATGAAATACTTAGGAAGCAAGTAGTGCCTCCACTTCTTGAGTGCTTGGAATAGAGTGTACAACTCTAAGTCATAAGAAGAGTACTTCTTCTTTGCATCATTTAGCTTCTCACTATGGAAAGCTACTGGCATTCCTTCTTGGCTTATGACAGCCCCAATGGCCACATTACTTACATCACATTCTACTGTAAAAATCTTATCAAAACTTGGAAGAACTAGAGTAGACAACCCTGCTATCTTCTCCTTGAGTGTTGCAAAACCTTTGTTAGCTTGTGGTGTCCATTGAAACTTTGTCTTCATTCCAAATCTAATGGTGTCTAACATAGCTACACAAATCCCGCTGAAATGTCTAATGAACTTTCTATAGTTCTGAGCTAAACCATGGAAAATTCTCACCCCAGTCACAACCTTGGGAGTAGGCCAACTTAGAACAGAATCCACCTTCTCTTGACCCATTTTGAGGTTACCCTGTGACAAAACAAAACAGAGATATACCAGCTCCTACTTGATGAAGTCACACTTCTCCAAGTTGATCATTATTTTTTCATCATGCAATTTCTTGAAAACAATTTTCAAATTCCTAATATGCTCCTCCTTAGTTTTTCTAAAAAATGAAATGTCACCTAAGTAGATAACAACAAATTTGCCAATGCATTCTACCAATACCTCATTCATAAGCCTCATAAAAGTTGAGGGAGCATTAGACAAACGGAATGGCATTACAAGCCATTCATACAAACCTTCTGTAGTTTTGAAGGTTGTCTTCCACTTATGTCCTTCATTTATCCTAATTTGGTGGTAGCCACTTTTAAGATCAATCTTGCTGAAGTACTTTGCCTCCCCATTAGGTCTTCAATTCTGGGTATTGGGAACCTATACCTAATGGTGATTCTATTTATGGCTCTAGAATCAGTACAAAGTCTTCAAGCTCCTCCTTTCTTAGGTGCTAAAATAGTAGGGACTGCGCATGGGCTTATGCTCTTTCTAATTAGGCCTTGGTCTAATAACTCTATGATTTTCTTGGCTATTTCCTCATTTTTTTGAGGGGTCATCTTATAGGTAGCTTTTTTAGGCAAGGTAGATCCTGGTATGAATTCAATCTTGTGGCTAACAAGTCTCTAAGGAGGTAGGAGAGTAGGCTGGCCATAATTCACAATATCTCTATACTCTTCAAGTATTTCTTTTACCTCATTTGGTATCTCTGATTTCTTGACAACAACTTCATCTTTTGCCTTCAATACTAAAGAAAATCCAACTCCTTCTCCTTCTCCTAGAATTTTCAAGAAATCCTTCTCACCAACCATGAGCACACTTGGACTTGGTGTTTTCACATCTCCTTCTTCTAATAGTGACTGAATTTTTTAAGTCACTCCATCTTTCTTGAATGAGTATGCATTCTTGATTCCATCATGCATGGCTTTCCTATCAAATTGCCATGGCCTTCCAAGTAGAATGTGGCATGCATCTATGTTGTAACACACCTAGGCTTGCTCTCTACCCTATTCTCCTCTAGGGTCTTCTTAGTCCAATTCAGTGACCTAGTAGGGTTCTATGCTCAACCCTACTCTCCTTAGGTATCTTGACACAAGATCCTAACCTTTCACCTAGTGTATACCAATAGTACTGATAAAAAATACTCCATTCTGCAACATAAATGAACTAGGTCCTTCCTAGCCTTAATCTTCAATAATTGTCTCAATTCCTCTTAGGACTTAGCTCCATGGAAGGATAATTCATCAAGACCTCCACTGGTTCCATTTGAACCCCTGCATACGTCACTCATAAACACATAACAATTGAGTGCTTCACAATGCACCTTTCTCACCCCAAATAGGGCTACAAGCCAATTAGGTCTTTTTCTTTCCAATTTGAAGATAACTTGAAATTGTCCCACACAAGCCTCCAAAAGGGTTTAGGATTCAAACACCCTTTATCAAGAACTTTGAGATTTTCAATGGCTCCAATCCTCAAGTTGTCCGTACAACCCTTCCTACTAACAAGCCTAAAAATTAGGGTTTTAGGGCTTTTTGACAGTCTGAACACAAAAGTGTTCTTTCCACATACCAAGAAACCCTTCCAATCTTCTCCTTGGAGTTGGGGTTCTTACATACAGTACACTATCCCTCCATGAGATTTGGTTGAAACCACCAATGCATTCAACCCTCCTTGCATCACCTGCAATGTTTCTTAGTCCCTAGCCATGCACAACAGGCTCGCCTAGGGCATCATTGGAAAAATAGAAAAAACTACTTTCTTGGGGCCCTCCTTATGTAAAAATAATTTACATGGAGTATTCTCACCCATGCCAAGATCCCGTATAGAAACTATAGTGGCAAGTTGAGTTAAGACCCCATTTGTCCAACCTGCCTAGTTTACACCAACGACAAGATAAAACACAAAGAATTTAACAAAACCAATATAAACACTACAAATTTGAAAAATAACTCCACACAAAATCTCAAATTAACCTACCCTACATTAATAAATGGATACAAAATTAGATCTAATCCATCTATCTACTGAAAACAAGAAAACACACTGAATTTGCTTTGAAAATGCACACACATAAAATATTGTATTTTCAAAATGTTCACCAACCTTTCTTACAGGTCGAGGAAGGACTCTTATACTTTTCCCCATACCTAATCTGATGGTTTTAGATAGTTACAATAACCATTTCATCGAAAATGCTCTTCTTGCACAATTGTTGTCAATGTTGTCAATGACAACATTGACAATTTTGACAAATTTCCACAATTTTAGGAAATCCACTCTAAACTTTGTTCTAAGACCATGAACACATAATAATAGACTTAGGTAGACCAGTCTTACCTCTCTTAGGTCCTAAAACACTCTCTTTCTAAATTTGACCCCTATGTGCTTGATTTACACCATTGCCACAACATCGGCAATTAGTGTCCAAATTGGCACTTGTTTCCTAAAAGACCAAACAAACTTTAAAAGACCTTCCCTTAAGACCTAACACACACCTTAGGACACCTCTAGTCCTATTATTCAACTAGTGGTTTGGCTAGAACCACTAGAAGCCAAAATAACTCTAGAAACCCTAAGTTATCAAACAGCCTTAACTAGGTGCTCCTGCACCATACTCCCCCACAAAGGGAAAGTCAAGTCACTCCTGTAGAAAACAAAGAGTCAGGAATTCCTAGCTTCTTGAAGTTAGATTATTCAATCCACGAAGCCTCTGAGTCAGGCCTATCTTTCCACTTTATAAGGTGCTCCATATACACCTTGTGTCTAGTTGTCTTTTGTACTCTTGAATCCAAAATTCCCTCAGCTGTCAATTGTTTGGTAGACACCACATCAGGGTATACATCACTCTGAAATCCCTTATTATGTTGACTAATCTCAGTCAATGGACCTATTGGTACTCCTGAATTTGGAACAAATTTGGAGTGACCATGTTAAAAATTTCAGACAAGCAAAGTCAGTACCCTTGAAAAATGGTGTAATAGGACTCAGTTGGAGTGATTGAAAAAGGTGTCCGGATGATGTTTATGAGATACAAATTTGGAAGAGGC
>MU226104.1:3403855-3436075 GCA_018584345.1 Thuja plicata
TATTTCTTGCAAATAATGTAATTAAGTGTGAGTGTACATGTCTAGTTGGCATGTTGATGTGTCACTCCACTTGATGTGTCGACATCTTGAATTGTGTGTAAGGAGATCATGGTTGAAACGGTTATGAAAAATTCCTATGACATGTAAGAGCTATTTCTAGAAGATTCAATGATGGGTGAAGACATGAAAGACATGTGGCAACTGATAAAGTTGAGTACTATACACTCTTCTGCAATCGTGGGGTTTGGGTTCCTATTTTCTCAGAGAATGGTAAAATCCTAATACGACTATCTTTGGAAGTTGCCCTAAAAAAGGAAAGCGCATGATATAAGAATTTTTTAGGGTTGCAGACTGGGATAGGAAAAGAGTGTATTGTTGGTATGATCCCATGCTACTGGATTTGTCTTTGAGTGTTGATTTTCTCTTGAAAGAATTTGCATTGCAAGTGTGTTGTAACCGTTGTGTTGAAGATAATACATTGTGTAGGTTTTGGAGTGCTAGGGTTTTTTACCGAAAGGTTTTCCCCAGGGTAAATCATTGTGTCATTCTCTATTTTTTGTATGCATGGTATATGGCTGAAATATCATTGTTAAAGTAGTTAATGAATCTGAAATTGTAAGGATTTAAAAGAATTCGCACAATACTTTCCTTTAGAGATTAGTGCAGGAAGTTTCCTTACAAAACTAACTAGGTCCTTCCTAGCCTCAATCTTCAAGAATTGTCTCAATTCCTCTTAGGAATTATCTCCATGGAAGGATAATTCATCAAGACCTCCACTGGTTCCATTTGAACCCCTGCATACATCACTCATAAAAACATAACAATCGAGTGGTTCACAATGCACCTTTCTCACCCCAAATAGGGCTACAAGCCAATTAGGCCTTTTTCTTGCCAATTTGAAGACAACTTGAAATTGTCCCACACAAGCCTACAAAATGTTTTAGGATTCAAACACCCTTTATCAAGGACTTTGAGATTTTCAAGGTCTCCAATCCTCAAGTTGTTCGTACAACCCTTCCTACTAACATGCCTAAAATTTAGGGTTTTAGGGCTTTTTGACAGTCTGAACACAAAAGTGTTCATTCCACACACCAAGAAACCCTTCCAATCTTCTCCTTCAATTTTTGGGTCTTACATACATTACTCTATCCCTCCATGAGCTTTTTTTGAAACCACCAATGCATTCAACCCTCCTTGCATCACTTGCAATATTTCTTAGTCCCTAGCCATGCACAATAGGTTCGCCTAGGGCATCATTCCAAAAATAGAAAAAATAATTTCTTGGGCCCCTCCTTTTGTAAAAATAATTTACATGGAGTATTCTCACCCATGCCAAGATCCTGTATAGAAACTACGGTGGCAAGTTGAGTTAAGACCCCATTTGTCCAACCTGCCTGGTTTAGACCAGCAACAGGATAAAACATAAAGAATTTAACAAAACCAATATAAACACTAAAAATTTGCAAAATAACTCCACACAAAATCTCAAATTAACCTACCCTACATTAATCAATAGATTTAGACTAAGATCTAATCCATCTACCTACTGAAAACAAGAAAACACACTGAATTTGCTCTGAAAAATGCACACACATAAAATCTTGTATTTTTAAAATGTTTACCAACCTTTATTATAGGTTGAGGAATGCCTCTTATACTTTTCCCCATCCCTAATTTTATGGTTTTAGATAGTTACAATAACCATTTCATAAAAAATGCTCTTCTTGCACAATTGTTGTCAATGTTGCCAATGACAACATTGACAATTTTGACAACTTTCCACAATTTTAGGAAATCCACTCTAAACTTTGTTCTAAGACCATGAACACATCATAATAGACTTAGGTAGACCATTCTTACCTCTCTTAGGTCCTAAAACACTCTCTTTCTAAATTTCTCCCCTATGTACTTGATTTACACCATTGCCACAAGACTGGCAATTAGGGTCCAAATTATCACTTGTTTCCTAAAAGACCAAAAAAACTTGAAAAGACCTTCCATAAAGACCTAAAAAACACCTTAGGACACCTCTAGTCCTATTATTCAACTAGTGGTTTGGCTAGAACCACTGCAAGACAAAAGAACTCTAGAAACCCTAGGTTACCAAAGAGCCTTACCTATGTGCTCCTACACCAATCCATGGGAAGAATGTCACATAGAACTATGTCTTTATACTTACCAATGGTGAACTCTACCCATGCTTGTTCTCCTACAAACACATGTTGTCCTTTTTTCCGCCATGTAACCTTGTATGGGTTGTCATGTGGAATCCTTTTCAAATTTAATTTGCTGGCTGCCTCTTCACTAATGATATTATCAGTTGAGCCTGAATCAATAATGACTCTACACACCTTCCCTATGATCTTGCAATTCACTCTAAAGAGTGCTCTCCTTTGGATTGGTTCTTCTTTTCTTGGCTCTCTGATTAAGGTCCTCTTTATCATGAGGTTCTCACCTTCTTCTAATTCTAATGGTACCTCAGATGGCTTGCTGTTGCAACTTGAATCTTCTTGGACATAGTTAACTCTCTTTCCACCTCCTTGAGAAGTAGAACCTTTTTTAGGAAACCTATAGGAAGGATGCCCTAGCTGATTACAATGGTAGCACTTCATGGTGGAAAAGTAGGATTCTTCTCTTCCTTGATTGTTGTTGCTTCTTCCTCTCCAACTAGTGTTAAAGCCTCTACCTCTACTGAAACCTCCTCTATTTGAATTTCCTTCCTGATTTTCAGTGAGCTTGTTCTCACTTTTCTTCCTTGAATTTGATCCTCTTCCACCATAGCCTCCTTGTCCTCTTCCTTCTCTACCTCTACCTCTTCCTCTTCCTCTGAAGTTTGGTTCTGATTTCTTTTTGTTCTTCTCTTCCACTTTCAATGCAAATTGGAAACACTTATGTATGGTTGTGGGAGTCCATAAACATATTTCCTCTTGGATATTCCATTTTAGGCCTCCAAGATACCTATCCACCTAGATAGTCTCATCCTCTTGGACTCTTGACCTCAAGCACAACTTCTAGAATTATCAGTATACGTAGCTGTGTGTGTAAGATTAATACCTTCATGAAATTAGGACTAATAGCAATAATTCTATGGAAACAAACTATGATTTAATCTAAGAATTGAAGCTAAAAATACATATCATCTCATGGTTCTCTATCTAAGATTTTTTAAGAGAGAGCTCTCAGGCTTAATCTCTCTCAAGGACAATCCTAGAATGAGAAATAAATGATAAACAATGCTCAAATCTAGCTTAAAATGCTCAAAATGCTCCAAGATGTGTTAGAAAATAACAAATGCTCCTAAACATGATATGCTAAAATTCTATGCAAATGTTGAAATACTCTTAAAAGATCTAAAATGATCACCATATGCCTATAATAAGGATGCTTTTTCTCTTTAAATTCTTGGATTCCAAACACAAAGGAAATGGCTTGTATTTATAGCAATTTCCCAAGGGTAGGAGGTAGAGTGAGTTGATCATGATCAAAGTTTGGTTACATCAAAAGCTTTGAGGTGTTTTCAAATGGAGGGAAAGTTTGTTGGTTGTCTCAAAGATATTAGGAATTAAATAACTCAATCATTTAATTAATTTAGCCATGGGAGGGTGAATGGGTTGGATTTGATCTTTTTGATTTGAACTATACAATTGAAAAATCAATTGCATAATTTGATTAATCCCTTTAGGCTTGAATTTAATTATTTGATTTCATGATTATTTGATCTTTTAATTTGATTTGATTTTTGTCCTCATGATTTGATAAATGTCCATTTGATTTTATCCATTTGTTTTGCATTGAGATGATATTTTAAGGCATTTGGCTAAGATTTATAGTTTTTAATGCTTGAGATACACCTGGTCAATTTTAGGTGTCTACAAATGCCCCTCTTTGAATTAATGTGCAAAGCGCATTGATTCAAAAAAAGCTTTATGTCCTGAGCGTTGATTTGATACTGATGAGCTGATTGACTTATATAAAAACCTGATATGAAACTCTGATATGAAACCCTGATATGAAACTCTGATATGAAACCCTGATATAAAACTCTGACATGAAATCTTGATATGAAATCCTGATATGATACCCTAATATGAAACCCTGATATGATACTTTGATATGAAACCCCGATATGAAACCCTGATATGAAACCCTGATATGAAACACTGATATGATACTCTGATATGAAACTTGATTTGATGCCCCACTAATAATTTTTGAAATTTCAATGCCCCAGATTTGATATAAGATATGAATCCCCATTGGATGATATGATGATGTCCCCTCAGAAATGAAATCATATTGATCTTAGATGTGAAAAATTTTATGGGTTCTACGGATAGAATAGATTCAAGATGATTGTGTTTTTGATAAATAATGATGCTAAAAGATGTTAAACAAATGCCCCAGTGTGTAGAATATGCAGATTTGGTTTGACTGGGTCAAAGATCTCACAAAATAGGGTAAAATAGCTTAAATCAGGTGAAAAACCCAAATTTACTATTTATTTTCACTTTTTACTATTGAGATTTTGATCTGAGCCTCTGAAGATTGACAGTGATGGTGGTCCCCATTTGAGAGCATAGGTTCAAGCGAGCACACTGATATAAGAGACCTCCTAACTATAGCCCTCTGATGAGTGGTTCAAACCTTCCTAGTGAATTTATTGCTCTTTAAATAGCATTTATTACATGATTTTAATGCTTTCTAGGTAGAATTTAGTGAAATCCACGTAGGATAGATAAAGTGCCAGTTAGGGCATAGAAAAGCCACATCCGCACGTTAAAAATCCACGTAGGAGCAATCCTTAGCCGCGTAAGAATTAGGGAAATTTTTTTAACCCAAATAGCAAAGAGCCGCTTAAAAACCCTAGTTTTTAAAAGCTGCTTATGATATGTAAAAAGCTGCGTAGGACTTTAAAAGGCCGCTTGATTAGCCAAGGGCCGCTTCCGAGGTTAAAAGTGTCACATTTAATGATTTAAATGTCGTGGGGCTTGAAAAGCCATGTACACTAAATAAAGTGCCACCTACCATGAAGTTTGAAATTTGAGATAGAAAATAGATGAAGTCTTTTCGATCGATCAACCAGATAACTCAATTAGATTCCAAGCTAGAAAATGTTCATCCAGATTATCACTTAGTGTTTAGGATATTAGAAAAGTCATAGTGATGAATGTTTGATAGGTCAATCAGAAGTGATTAAAAATGATTGCAAATTTTCCTTGTGTCTCATGATATAGAGGTTAGGAGCAATAAGTTGATACGCTCAAGTTAGAGGAAAGATAGATTTAATGTGTTTGATTGACGTAGAATGGTTCACTAAGAGAAAGACTAATATGATTCACTTTGTTTCAAAATGTAGGAACATTACCGTAAGTTGAGGGTATGGGGTGTAGCATCCTAGATTTTTGATTTAGCTGATGAGTTTACAGCGCTTGAGTAGTGGACTATCGAGACATGTGGTCTCAATTTTCTTCTAGATCTCCCTCATTTTTAGTTGAACTGAGGTCTTTTGACAACTATGGCAGAGCGATGACACTCTAACCATAATACATTTCATCTACCCCTCATCAATATGACTATCATGCCCAAGGATGTTTATAGATTATTGAGGATGATTATGATTCAGTGTTTGATAGCAGGGTATGCAGGCGGGTGTTTGAGGATAACACCATTACGGATGATTGCATTACTTGGGCATAGTTTGCCTCTTTTCCCACTTTGCCAACATTGTTAGGAGCTATGATTGGAGGATTAATTCCTCTAGATAGGAGAGGACATGGATTTACAGTCAGATGGGGCCAGATATTAGAGGAATTGATTGCACATCCTCAGATATTTTATTGGGGTTCTTGTGTTTTGGCGTAGTTATATCATGATTTGCATGAGGTTGTGTATAGGCGTAGCACAACACTTTTAGCAGGTGCAGTTGTATTACAGTTGTGGACTTGGGAGCATATCCCCATTACGAAACCAGTTTCAACATGAGTGTGGGCCCAAGGGTATCCATATGCATTTTTGTATGATGGCATTGTTGTCCAGCATCGTTTGGGCAAGTTTGAATTTTGGAGACGCACTATAGATGACATAGATCAGGTCATATGGAGACCATATCTACAGTGTGATAGTTGGCGAGTGGATGATGATGAGTTACCATATATGTTTTCTCCTCGATGGATGATCAACCAATCACCATTAGTTATTGAGAGATTTTGCTTTGGGAGAGTACTCCGTCAGTTCAGCTGGGTTCAGGACATGCAACAGGGTATGGCTCTTTATGCCAGGGTACAGACCAAGAGATTGATGTGGGGGGCACATGTGGACTATCAGTTGGCCTATTTTTAGATTGATCACCTAGGTTATGTCATGTGTGATATGATGACACATGTTGCAGATGCAAGGATGTCAGCTGATTATCAAGAGTGGTTCATGAGACATCATTTTGTCCGATTCAAAGTTCTAACAGAGCCCATTCCTGATGTAGATGAGCTATTAGAGGATGATGGAGATGATGGTGATGATGGTGATGATGGTGGGAGACCTCGTAGATGTAGGGTTTAGAGGGCACCTAGGGCTCCTCGAGTACAGAGAGCTATAGGACCTCGGATGAGAGGTGGACATGTTAGAGGCCAAGGTGGCAGATTCAGGAAGCCTAGGAAAAGATCAGCATGGGTACATGTACCTCAGGGTCAGGATCCTTTGATAGTTGGTGTAGATTGGGCTAGACATAGACACAAATGTGTCTAGGTGGCTAGACAGGTTCCAGGGCATGGATAGATTCCACAAGTTGTTCCACAGAGTAGCACGGCACTAGTGATACCTTAGGTTCCATTAGCACCACAGGCACCATAGGCTCCTCCAACATCATAGGAACCTCTATTTCCATCCATTGTGGATGATTTAATGCAAGATGTTTGGGGTTTACAGGCAGGGATGACTACAATGACTGCTCGATTAGATTAGGTTACTACCATGTTACAGCAGTTTTTGATTACTTTGGCTCAGTTACCTACTAGTGCAAGCACTAGTTAGGCAGCTTGCAGTACACAGGATAGAGCAGGTGATAGAAATACTAATGGTGCAGGCGGTTCAAGCACAGGTATAGCTGGAGATGGATCAAGTGCCCCTGCTGCATTATGAGACAGATTCGGGATCTATGATATCTTGATATGGCATTGATGATGTACCATATGTATTTTTGATCAGGACTTTGATGTATGGATCATTTTTTTGATGTACCTTTGATGTACTAATTTTTTTTATAGACATTTATGATGGACATTTATCTATGATGATCTTTTATTCCTCCTTTGATGATGTTATGAGATTTTCTTTTATGCATATCTACATGTTTCTATGGTGCATTTATTTCTATTATGCTTTGGATGCAATGTCTTAGAGTAGGACATAGATAAATGGATGCAAATGATGTTAATGCAGCTTATGTCTACATGCTTTTCTGATTTAATCATGATGTATGGATTATGCAATGCAATGGATGCCATACTTAGTTCTATGATTAATGAATGCAACTATCTGTTTGATTTTTGGATGTATGCAAGTTTAACTTATGATATGCAATTCTAAATGATACGGATAAATGAATAATGATTAATGTTTCTTTTATTTTCTTTTCACTTGATATGAAATGAATAATGAATAATGATTAATGAGTATGAATGCAGAGGAAAATCTCATATTGATGACTTGAAACCATTAAATTTGATGAAGTGTTGTCAACTTTTATCCCCCCCTTTGAACTTGGAAAATTGCTATAAAGGCAAGCCATTTCAAAACTAACTTGGAGAAAGAAAAATTAATCTAACATGAAGATGAAATTAATCTAAAATGCAGATGAAATTAAGCTAATATGAAGATGAAATTAATCTAACATGAAGATGCAATGTAACTAATTGTCCTTGAGGTTTGCGAAAGAAATGCAAACTGAGATATATTTTCATCATAGAGTGTTGTGGAGCTAGGAGTTAATATAATCCTTACTGGTGCCATTGCGACCATAAGAATATGAATATGACTTTCTCTCTTGTGGTAACCCTTTCTACAAAGCCAAGTACAACCCTCACTAGTTGAAAGACCAACTATGGGAGTATGAATACTAGTTTAATAGGATTCAATGTTGCAAGTGGATGTTGGTTTTAAGATATGGAAAATCTAAATAGCCAAGGTATCTTTTTGCGTAGACAAACAAAGGTTAAACCTCCATCCCATATGAATATCCTCTATGGTTCTTTGATGACCATGTCCTGAGACTAATTCACATAAT
The DNA here is from genome assembly GCA_018584345.1 of Thuja plicata. Taxonomy (NCBI): domain Eukaryota; kingdom Viridiplantae; phylum Streptophyta; class Pinopsida; order Cupressales; family Cupressaceae; genus Thuja; species Thuja plicata. Next base: position 3,412,134 of record MU226104.1, read on the forward strand.
TTAAAGGATCTTCCTCAAAATAGTCACTCAAAAGCGTAAGAAAACATCATGTCTCTATCATTTCCAATCTAGCCGAAACATCATCGATTAGCTAAAATGAACATGACTCAAAAAAGTCAAAGAAAAACTCATCAAAAATATCCAAGTGTTTGTGAAATGTATCAATATTTTCAAATAAGAATTCTAGATAGTCTGATCATTTAGGGTGTGTCAATTTTTAATCCTGATAAAATAAGTCAATGAAACTCAAGGATCATGTTATGCGATCAAATTATTTAGGGTTGAACAATGATATTCATCAAAGGTTCCAAAAATCTCGCTTCTAAATCTGAAAATCTACTTCTGATGTGTGACCAATATGTTGCACTATTGAATTTGGTTGGTACAAATTTTTTATGATGCATGCCCCCGAGTGATAAATGTGAAACTTAGGGCAACTAAACCTAGAATGCGACAAAAAAGCAACTCTAAGACTTCATTAGGATGATGCACAAATGACGAATGCAATGAGGATAGGGACAAGTGAGATGATGAAACACAATATGTACAAATGCAACTAGGAAAGACCAAAGGGACAAAAGGTGCCTGTTTCCAGGTTTTCACCTCTTGGGATTATTGCTGTTTTTCTCTTTTTTGATTTTTTTTTCTACCAAAGTGCCTATTGCTAAGTTTTCACCAAGGCACTTTTTTCTCTTTTTCAAATGTTTTTAGCTTTTTGAACTTTCTGATTTTTTTGTATTTTGATCTTTTCTCATTTTTTGGTATTTTTGAATTTTTCCATGTACAAAGGTGATTCTCACTCATCTGATACTTTCAACTTATACTCTTTCCGCTGATAATCTTTCCTCTAAATTAGGTGTGGAACCTCTTAAGATGAATGCTATTGATAGGTTCTTGCAATTCATCACCATCACAATCGGCCAATTTGTAGGTCCCCATTCCAAATGAAGAAACAATGACAAAAGGACCAAGCCAATTTTCCTCCCACTTTCCTTTCTTTTCTCTATCAGCCTAATTTTTTGGATTTTCTCTCAACACTAGATCTCCTACTTGAAAGGTTCTTGGTTTGATATGCTTGTTATAGTTCCTTGAAATTTGATTCTGATACACTTTCAAATGGTCATAGGCCTGACTTTGATGATCCTCCAACAATTCCAATTGTTGAAGTCGGGAAACTCTATAATCTTCATCCGTGATTAATCCATGCAATGAGACTCTTAGGGATGTTATTTCAACTTCTAAAGGTAGAACAACTTCGAGCCCATAAACCAATGAAAAAGGTGTAGCTACTATTGGGGTTCGAATACTAGTCCTATAGGCTTATAATGCTGGATTGATTTGAAGATGTAAATCCTTTCCTAACTCTCCAATGGATCTATTAAGGATTTTAAGGATGTTCTTGTTGGTAGCTTCTGCTTGTCCATTACATTCGGGATAGTAAATGGATAAAGAGTGATGTGTAATATGGAATGTGTCACAAATTTCATCAATATTTTTGTTCTTAAACAATTTTCAATTATTCATGATGATGGCGTAAGGAATTCTATATCTGCAAATGATATGATTTAGGATAAACATGGAAATTTGCTTCCGTGTGGCAGTTGATAAAGGGACAACTTCAACCCATTTAGTGAAGTACTCTATTGTCGTGATTATATACTTGTGTCCATTTGAAGAAGGTGGATAAATCATGCCAATTAAATCAAAGCCCCATTGATAGAATGACCATGGTATGAAAAAAGGGTGTAATTCCTGTACTGGTGCATGGATCAGGTCTCCATGGTATTGACATTTTGCACAAACTTTGACATATTAACAAGCATCTCTTTCTAAGGTTTTCCAAAAGTACCCCATACGTAAGATTTTCTTAGCTGGGTTTAAACCACTTGAATGTGACCCACAAATCCCCTCGTGGACGTCTTTTAAAGCTAATTTGGATTCATCTTCCTCTAGACATCTAAGGAGCATTCCATCAAGACCTTTACGATACAATGTGTCAAATAGGATAGTATAACGGGCTACTTGTCTTATGAAATTTTTCTTTTGAGCATGGGTTTGGTCTATAGGTAGAGTTTGATCTTTTAGGTAGGCATAGATGGGTCCATACCATGGTGAGTCATGTCCATTTAAAAGGGAAATATTTTGGGTATTAGGTAGGTCAAATTTTGGTTTAACCAATTCTTCCACCAAGAACTCATACTTTTCATTTTGATCGGGCATTTTAAGTAAAGATGCCAAAGTAGCCATTGCATCTGCTACTCTATTCTTGTCCCTTGGAATTTGTTCAAAGGTAATCAAAGAAAATTAATTTTTCCAATTATTCACCAATTTCTTGTAAGGCATAAGTTTTTCATCCTTAGTTTTATATTCATCATTAACTTGATTAATGACTAATTGAGAGTCCCCATAGACTTCTAATTTTGTGACATTCCATTCCAAGGCCATCTTGATTCCTATGACCAAAGCTTCATACTCTGCTATGATATTGGTGCAAGGGAACAATAACTTGTAAGATTTTGGGATCGTGTAACCTTGTGGTGTAATCAAAAGAATGCCTGCTCCACTACCATTTTGGGTATAAGATCCACCAAGGAATAAAGTCCATGTCTTAGCTTCTACATTCACAATTTTAGAATCTGGGAATTCCACTTGCATAGGATGTGTAGATTCTTGAGTATATTCAGCCAATTTATCGGCTATAACTTGACCTTTGATTGCTTTCCTATCAACATATTCAATGTCGAATTCACTAACTACCATGACCCACTTTGTAATCCTTCCAGTTAAAGTTGTTTTTCTAAGCAATTATTTTAAGGGATCAATCTTGGCTATGAGCTTCACCTTATGCAACAACACATAATGTCTTAACTTTTGAGAGGAAAATACCACTGCTAGGCAAGCCCTTTCCATGAAGCTATATTTTAACTCATACTTGATCAATGTTCTACTCAGGTAATAGATAACCCTTTCTTTTCCTTCATCAATCTCTTGTGCCAATAAGACTCCTAAAGATCTTTCCATTGCTGAAATATAGAGTAACAAAGGTTTTCCTTGAATTGGTGACATTACGATAGGTGGATTCATCAAGTATGTTTTCAATAATGTGAAGGATTTATCACACTCCTCATCCCATGTGAAGATGGTGCCTTTATGTAGTAATCTAGTGAAAGAATGGAATTTTTCCACCAATTGTGAAATGAACCTCCTTATAGATTGAAAACTTCCTTGAAGTGATCTCAATTGACTAATATTCTTTGGAATGTCCATTTCCATTATTTATTATACCTTTTCATGATCGACTTCAATGCCTTTTGGTGAAACAATGTACCCTAGAAGTTTTCCAGATTGCACCCCAAAAGCACATTTCTTTGGTTTGAGTCTTACTTTGAATTTTTCTAGCCTTGTAAAAATATTTTCAAGTATGGATAAATGATCTTTTCTTTTATGTGACTTAGCGAGAATTTTGTCCACATAATCTTCCAAAAAGGTGTGCATCATGTCATGGAAAATGGTAGTCATTTCTCTTTGATAAGTGGCTCTGACATTTTTGAGGCCGAATGGAATTACATTCCAACAAAAAGTACCCCATGGGCATGTAAATGCTATCTTCTCTTGATCCTCAGGTGCAATGTGAATTTGATTATACCCACTAAATCCATCCATAAGTGAAAACATAGAATGACTTGCAGTGAGATCCACAATAGCATCAATGCTATTACTCTTATAAATCCTTCCTTGAGCAATTTATCCAATTCTTCTTTGACTAAAAGGGCTACATGAGGATGCATTTTTCTGAACTTCTATTTGATGAGCTTAACCCCTGGTTTCACATTTAAGTGATGCATTATGAAACTTGGATCCAATCCGGGCATATCACCATATAACCATGCAAAGCTGACTTGTTTTGCTTGAAAGATTGCAATGAATTCTTCTCTCTCCAAAGGACTCAAAGATGTTGCTAAGTGAATGAATTTAGGATCATCTTATGTTCCAATGTTAACCTTTTCTGTGGGTTTGATAAGTATAGGTGATCTTTCATCTTCATGAACTGGTAAGGTGTCCAACCTCTCTCCCTTAGGTGCCATAGTTGGGTTTTCACCTTCATAAACATCTTTTATTTTTACTTTCTTTGGGTCTAGCACTGCCACATAGTGGTTTTCACCACTAGACCTTTTCATTTTTTTGTATATTTTCTCTTCATGTTTTGGATTAAGAGGTTGAACACATGCCCCTATCATCATTTCTAGAGTAAATTCATTGGTGGAAGAATTGGGTTCAACCACATTGAGGTATAAGGCCATTGCATTGTCATTTGGGAAGTAGAGTAAGTCATTTGGCTCAGAAAGATCCCAATCGATAAGTTCAGGATGCATTAAAGACAAGAATTCATTGGATGGGCTTTCATTTGAAGGAGTTAAGGACATGACTTCATTTTATGGTTCATACATTGTATCGTTATGGTCTATGACATGTGATTCTTCAAGATGGTCCATGGAAGAAGGATCAAAATCTTCGTCATCAGAGTCCTCTAAGATTTCTATGGGAAATAAAGAATGTGGATTCAACACTAGGTTAGAATCTCCCACCCACGATGGTACCCAAGGTTCACCTATCCATTGAGTGAAAGGAGGTGCTTCTTCTATATTGACTCGTTGAGGTTCACTTGATGTTTGAGTTGAATTTGAACTTTGAGCCACATGTGCTTGATTCTCAACTTTAGGAGGAGTTGCATAAGTGTGAATGGTATCAACCTCTATGTCATGAAAAGATTCTTCAGAAAAGGAATCCCAATCATAATCCCTAGAATCATCTTCAATTTTAGAACCTACCACATGGATATGTGCACGAAAATCATGCATGAGACTTGAACTTTCTCCCTTGCGCTGAAAACCTATGCCGACTTTTTCTTCTTTTTCTCTCCAAATTGGTTCAATAGGTTCTAACAACCCTCTATGTCAAAATCCTAAGGATCATCTTCCCTTATACCCCATTTTTTTCATGATATCAAATTCTTTTCCATATTGATTAGTTTGGATATTGATATGTTGCACCCTTTCATTGGAATTAGCAGAATTGTCATCCTCTTTATAAAGCCATTGTAATACCTCGTTATCTTCGTTGTCCATTTCTTACTTGTCACATTCCCTTAAAAAATGGGAATTGTATTTATGAGTTTGATGATCTTTGGATGGCTTCCCATGTGTCCTTGGATATGTAGGTAAATCAAAGAGGGAAACAAAATATTCCCCTACTCCTTTTGAATTAATTTTGCATTGTTTCTCAAATTGATTCATTAGGTGACTCATCTTTTCATAATGATCTTTCTTAGTTTGTTCTCTCTCCTCCTTAGTGGGTTTTGAAGTTTCCATTCTCAATGTTGAAGTATGAACTAAATTATCCTTTGAATTTGAACCCTCATAACTCATCTTTTCTTTTCCCTTAGTCGATGTAGTTGAGTTAGTTTGAATAGGGTTAGAAGTGGATGTAACATTTGATGTTGGTTTTGGACTTTCCTCTTTAGCTTCTTCCATGGTAATATCAGGGATGACTCTTTCCCTATTATGAGGAATATACAATTCGTGACTTGGCTTTAAAGCATTGCAATATTGGAAAGGATTTGAATCTCCTCCAATCGTAATCTCTTCTCCCATGTATGGAAATTTTATGCATTAGTGATATGTGGAAGGTACCGATTGCATTTCATGTATCTAAGGCCTCCCTAAAAAGATGTTGTAGGTTAATTTCATATCAAGCACTTGACATATGGTATCCTTTTTGATAGGTCCCACTTGAGTTGGTAGAACGATCATACCCTTTGAAGATCTTTCCTCCTCATCATAATCCTTAATAGTGATTTTCTTCTTTGGATCAATGGAAGACTCAGATGACCCTAATGAATTTACAAGGTTTAAAGTGCAACTATTAAGACCAGCCCCACCATCTATGAGAACTCTCTTGACCCTATGTCTTTGGATTAATACTTCTATATGCAAGGGTAAGTTTTGAGGATGCGTGATAGACATGTCATCTTTCTCTGAAAAGGAAAGACAATGAGGGGCTATGAGATGCCCTACCATGTTCTAAAATTTGTCTTCCTCCAAGTTTATAGGAACTGTGGTCTCACACAAGGCTTTTTCTAGGATCTCCTTGTGGTTAGGAGATAATTTTAACAACTCCAAAATTGATAGTTTTTTGTAATTGATCCACCAAGATATAAGGCTTTGTTGTGGGTGATGTTTTTTTAGCCAAAATAGTTGGTATTTTAGGGCCAATAGTAATAGGAGTAACCCCTTGTAAGGTAACCTTTGAGGCTTTCCCTTTGTGATGACATTAGCGAACCCTTGAATAGATTGATCTTTGATCACAACAACATTAATAGTATTGTCATAAGTATGAGTAAAGTTAACATTATGATTGCCTCTTGCATTATTTGTATTGTTTCCTCCATTGTTTGAGTTGGAAGATTCTCCCTTTTCATGTTTATAGAAAGGAGTTTTAAAGGCTGTGTGATCTTTGTTAGTTTGAGGACCATCCACTTTTATTACACCATTGTCTATGAGATCTTCTACCACATGTTTGAGATGCAAGCAATCATTGGTGTTATGTCCCCTATTTTGATGATAATCACAATGGTTATTCTCATTCCACCAGTTTGGCCTGATGTGAGGTTCGTATGGTTGAGCCTTTGGTTGGTCAATAAGTTTATTTGTAATAAGTGTCCTTAATGCATTCTCTAATGGTTCACCAAAGTTAGTGAATGTCCTTTTGGGTTTAGGTGCAAAGAAAGGTTTAGGCTTAGGATTCCCTTGATTATTCCCAAATTTGTTATTAGTGTTGTTGTTGTTGAAGGGCACTTTGGGTGCCTGATTCATATTATTGGCGTGAGCTGATTTTTTAGTGAGACTGAAAGGGGCAGCCTTTAAAGTGTTAGCCTCCACCACTCCATTGTTAACCACTCATTTATTGTTGTTATTGTTCGTCCAATATCGGTTGTTGTTGTTGGAATTTTGATTTTGATTAGTGTTGGAGGTATTATTGTTGTTGTTATTCTTGTTAACTTTGTAAAGTTTGATTTCTCCACTTTTTATCAATACCTCTTCTGTTGTCACCCCATTCTCAATTAGGTCTTGGAATGACATAGGACATTGTAGCCTTAGTCGATAGTTTATTTCATTATTCAAGCTATTTAAAAAAATATCCATCTTTTCCTTTTTGGGTACACTTCGAGGGTATCTAGCAAATACCGCTCTCCATCATTGTAGGAAAAGTAGGAATCCTTCTCCTTCTCTTTGTTTGGTGTTGCATAGATTAAGCATTGTAACCTCATGTTTGATGTTATAAGAATAGTGGGTTACAAAATTAGAGGCCAATTCCTCAAAGGTTCGAATGCCAGAGGGTAACTTGGAAAACTACTCCATTGCCATACCTCCCAAAATTCTATGGAATAACCTCATAAGGTAAGTTGTGTCATGCATGAACTCTAGAATTAGGGCACAAAATTCCCTTAAGTGATCTTGAGGATCATATGTTCCTTCGTATTTGTCATATTTAGGATAAATAGCATTTGTTGGAAATGGTATCATGATTAAAGACTTATCAAATGGAAATGGACACAAAGCTTCGATAGAAAAGGGTTTAGGAGCCCCACTTTGTTTTATCATGTCCAATTGCATTTGGAAAAGTTGGAACTGCTTGTTCATGAGGTTAATGGGGTTATCCTCTGCTTCTTCTTGTCTGAGTTTGGTGACATCATAATCATATGAAAGTTTGAGACCCATTTGTTCTAGGTCTAAGAAATATTTCTGCTTGTCTTTTTCCAACACTTTTTCCATAAGTTTCATGAAGAAAGGGCTTTGCATAGCCTCATTAACCTTTTCATCGGTTAACTCCTCATTGTTAGGGTCAATGTTGGCCCCATTTTTGTTATTATTTGACCCTTGATTGTTAGGGTCAATGTTTTCTCCTCCATTGGTATTGTTGTTGGACCCTTTGTTGTTAGGATCAACATTTCCCTGATTGTTCCTATCCTTGTTTACATGATTGATCTAATCAGGATCTATATGGCCAAATGGGAAAGACATCCTTGGTTCTACTTCTTTGATGGGTTCATGTAAGGGCCTTACAGAAAAAGGATCACCTGGAAATGGAAACTCTTGCCTCAGATAAGATTCGTCTGGTTGTAGGGTAGTCTTGATGTAATGGGATTGAGTAAAAACTGACATTAACATATATCGAATGAAGATCTTAGGTTTTTTACTCGCTTAAACGATCAATCCATGGATAAATTTGCAAAATCTCTAATAATGGCTAATTCCAATCTAGTTAAGTATTCACAGAGGTAAAATGCCCAAAAGGGTATCCAAAAATAAAAATTTCTTGTTTTTAGCCCCTCATCATATACCCACTATTTTCCCTTATAAATTTATGGGCAGCTCTTACCTGCGTGTAGGCGGCCTTTTGTTATTAGTATGCGGTCACTAGAAATCTTGTACACGATGCTCTATAGTTAGCAGGCGGTGTTTTCCTATTTATAGGTAGTTTTAAAATGTTTATACGTGACACTTTCAAGTGGCTTACGTGGTTGTTGAATGGTTTCAAGTGACATTTTATAATTCTTAAGCGGCCCAGTTTCATTTGTACGTAGCTCTAACTAATCAAAGTTGATTTTATCAATTTTTTTTGTATTTTCTGGATTTAAAAGTTTTAAGTCTTTGATCACATTTATCAAAAAGGATTCTTGTGTGAAAATAGAGTACAAGCTCAACACACATCAAAATTGTACCATATCCCTAAAACCACACTAAAAGTGTATGTTCTCGGATGTTTTGACATGTTTGCACAAGAATGTCTTCCAAACAATCTACCTTAGAGTCAACAAATTTGGCTTTTAATAATGGCTCTACAAAGGTAGGTCTGCTACTTTATCAAGGTCTCAAATTATTCTAATCTAAATCTTGACAAGATCTTTTACCCCCTTGCGGGCTTCCCACATGCACAAAAGTACAATTTTGCGCAATCCCAAAGGACTACTAGAGGAAGTGAGGATGGCTTGCACAAGTTTTAGTCACTTTTTGATTAAGGAGAAGTGCATATATTTATAGTGGGTCACACGACATCATGGAAAAAGAGAATATCTCCCACTTTGGGTCATTCCCTCTCACCATCCTTGTAAGGCAATTCTCAGGAGGCAGGCCCTTTAAAGCTCTATTTAACTAGCATGAATATGGAAAGCAAGAACCAAACTCAGTCCAACAAGTTTGGGAATCTGATTCACTCAAAGAGTGAAGAGCATATCCCTATTTTTTTTCTTTGTTCCAAACACCTCAAATAGATTTGTTCATTTTCAACCTCTTGACAAGGAGGTTCTTAAAAAATGAGATGTGTGGTTGAATTAATCCTCCCTTTCTTTTTACCACCCAAACTTGACACTTTTGGCTTTTTGATCAACTTTGAAAAGTTGAGAGCATATACCTAATGTCTCATTTGAACAGAAAATAGTAGGGTGTCCCTAATTATATTAGATTCAAAGAATTTGCCACAAGTTAAGCAATGAAAGCTTGATTAGATAAATACCTGATTTTTCAAAGCTAGCAAGGCTAGGTGCATTTTTGAGTGTTTAGGCTTATTTTCCACTCACCTAGTGGCGATCATTCCCACTCTGGCTCCTCCAACAAGTTAGTCAACACAAAGAGAGACAAAGTGAAGAAAACTTGGAAAAATAGAAAGACAAACTCCCTCCTATAAGCTCTTTTAATGAAATATTTATCAAATTAAAGCTTTAAAGAACTAGGCATGAAAACCAATTAAAGAGTAGGAAATTTTTGTTTGTAAGAAAAAAACACTTTGATGTAGTGATCATACAAGTGTTCATCCTCAAATAAGCTTTGTAACAGATTGGCTGTATGTATTTCTTTGTCATTTTTAGTTTTGATTCTCACCTCTTTGCTAAGCTTTGTGACCTACTTCTCTGGTTTCTGCACCTTTGGGTGATTTTTCATCCGCGGGACAGAAAAACACAGAGAGTTTGAACAGTGAGCAAATCAATAAAAACATGATTTAAAGAAAAAGCATTTACGTGACATTTAACAACTAAAAGGTGACATTTAAATGCTAGCACGTGTAAATATAAACTTGGTAAGAGGCTTTTAAATACTATTACACGGATTTTAAAAAATCACAGGCGGCTAAAAAAAATTCACAGGCGGCACAGAAAGTATAAGAAGTGGCCAACGGTTGTTGGTAAGTGCCTCTTGAAAAATAGCAGGTGGCACACTTTATCTATCTGATGGCATGCTTTATCTAGCAGGCGGCCCACTTTATCTAGCACGCGATAGAAGAATGAAAGACAGAGATGAAAGAAGCTCTATAGGCGGTGTTTTATTGTTCATAGGTGACTCTGAATATTGCATAGGAAGCTCTTCTCCTATTTTCTGCAAAATAACACCAAGAACAAAGAAAAACACAAAAAATATTATGATCAAAATGTTAGCAATGGGGCTTAGAGTCCCACGATGGGCACCATTTGTGTGTGTAAGATTAACACCTTCATGAAATTAGGACTAATAACAATAATTCTATGGAAAGAAACTATGATTTAATCTAAGAATTGAAGCTAAAAATTCATATCATCTCATGGTTCTCTATCTAAGCTTTGTTAAGAGAGAGCTCTTAGGCTAATCTCTCTCAAGAAAAATCCTAGAATGAGAAGTAAATGATAAACAATGCTCAAATCTATCTTAAAATGCTCAAAATGTTCCAAGATGTATTAGAAAACAACAAATGCTCCTAAACATAATATGCTAAAATGCTATGCAAATGCTGAAATACTCTCAAAATCTTTCAAATGCTCTCCATATGCCTATAATAGGGATGTTTTTTCTCTTGAAATTATTAGATTCCAAACACAAAGGAAATGGCTTGTATTTATAGTAATTTTCCAAGGGTAGGGGGTAGAGTGAGTTGATCATGATGAAAGTTTGGTTAAGTCAAAAGCTTTGAGGTGTTTTCAAATGGAGGGAAAGTTGGTTGGTTGTCTCAAAGATATTAGGAATTAAATAACTCAATCATTTAATTAATTTAGCCATGGGAGGGTGAATGGGTTGGATTTGATCTTTTTGATTTTAACTATACAATTGAAAAATCAATTGCATAATTTGATTAATCCCTTTAGGCTTGAATTTAATTATTTGATCTTTTAATTTGATTTTATTTTTGTCCTCATGATTTGATAAATGTCCATTTGATTTAATCTATTTTTTTTGCATTGAAATGAGATTTTAAGGCATTTGGATGAGATTTATAGTTTTGAATGCTTGAGATACACCTGGTCAAATTTAGGTGTCTACAGTAGCCACATCCAAATTTTTTTGTTTCAAACTCTGCCTCTTCTTGTGTAACTAGATTTCATAATCCTCGGGTAGGTATTACCCCTTTACCTTGTTTAACATGGCCTTCCAATTTGAAATTGGATGCTTACCCATCTTCTCCCTCTCTTCTTGGAGGTATTTCCACCATGTTAATGTTGAACCTCTTGGCCTTGAATTTGCAACTTTTACCTTGTGTGCTTCAATTATGCCCTCACATTCAAAATGATTCTCAATACCTTCTATCCATTCCATAACTAGTTCACTGCCCATTTTTCTATTAAAGAATGGAATCCCTTCAAGAATTTTTCCTCCTAGGGCTCTAAGAGCTTTTAGAAAAGCCTCCTCATTCATTGGAGGGTTTGGTTCAGGTATTATGTCTTCCTCATCAACTTTTTGCTTCTCTTTGCTGCTGCTGACTTCATCTCCCTCTTTGCTTTTAGTTTTATCTGCAACTTCTTGATGTTTTACCTTCATCTCATCCAGGGCTTCTTCAAGGAGTCTACTCCTTTCCCTTTGGTCTTCTATTACTCTCTTCTTCTCATCTACTTCCTTCGCAAGCTCTGCATTGGCGACCATCTTGTTTTCACCTACTAATACTACTGGCTGGAACATTTACCACAAGCACAATCAATCTAGGCTCTAATACCAATTTGATGTGGATAGAAGTCTTGTTGCTACTACAGAACTAGCTTGGCCCTGCTCTGAGATATTTTTCCTAGATCTCTTAGGGTGTTCATAACCCTAAATGAGGTAAGTCACTATCAGCTTTACCTCCTCTTCAAGACTCATTCCCAATAGACGTGCTATTCAACTTCTCCTCACTGAACCTACACAAATAGATTCATTCAACTAATGTTTTCAAAACATTGTTCTCATTCTCTCCCCTAGTCGGACTATCACCGAGCTCGCCTAGGGTAAGACCTACATAATTTTTTCTATTTCTTCTCCTATAGAAAAAAAAAAGGAAACTATGTACAAGGGCTCATCTCAAGTTTCATCCCAACACATGACTCTCACCATAGATTTAGGAATCTCGAGGGGCCATTATTTCTTACAACCCAGAATGGGTGAGGAACTAACAACTTACAAAATAGAAAATAAAGTAACTAATCTACTTGCATGCACAAGGAACTAAAAAGAAACTTGATATTCACTAAACACACAGTCTGCAACTTGTCATTACTCAAAACAAAACAAAATAGTACAATAATCTATAAATCTCTAACTTTCTTGTAGCTTCTCTTCTTTTTCAATCTCTACCCTCTTGATCTCTAAAATGAAGGCTTGGGATGTTATTAATAACCATCCTCTCTTGGAAACAACCCTAACTGCCCACATATTCACAAGCATCTCTTCAGGAACCATTACAACTACTCATACTATCCATAAAAGACAAGATTCACTTTTCACGAGCCATTCCAAATGAATTTATTGAGCAATAGTAATGCAAAACCAAACACCGGTCTAAATCGGTGCCAGTGTTAACTGACCAGCAGTGTTAACTGACCAGCAGTGTTAACCGACCAACAGTGTTAACCGACCAGTAGTGTTAATCGACTAGCAGTGTTAACCAACCAAAAGAATCGACTAGCAGTGTTAACCGACCACCAGTGATACCAAGCAGCTTATCCAAAGTTCTTGATGCCTTGGTTGGATTTCTAGAGGCTTACAAACTGCCTCACACACACACACCACTAAAAGAAACAAATTAAGAAACCTATCTAGACATGGATTGATCTAGTCATATCCATCTTAGGGAAAAACAAATGACCTTCTAAGGTCCACACAAACTCTCCTTACTTGGCTAGAGTCAGCACATGCCATAAATAAATAGCTAGGGGTTTGAGTTAGGTGTTCTCCTATACCAGTTTTGTATCTTTCATAATTCATTCTGGATATATCGGTATACTCTGCATATTTACTATGTTTTGGTAAATAGTTATACTGCTTATCGGTAATCAAGGAGAATACGGACAGACAAGGAAAATCGATAGACAGTTAATCATTATAATTATTTCATGGCATGCATCTTGTAGGGACTTAACAATCTAAGATTTATTTGATTAGTGGTTATAAGAGTTAAAGGGTTGATTTAAGGATTAATTTTTGAGGCCACTGATTCACCCCCCCTAAGTTATTACTAACATAATCAGCTTGGCCTATGAGTTGGTCCCATGTTTGACCATACTCCTTTGTTAATCATCTTAGGAGATTACCAAGGCTCCTATTAACTACCTCTATTTTGCCATCAGTCTGAGGATGGTATGCAGATCCAAAAGATAAGTTGGTGCCCAACTTTTGTCATAGAGTCTTTGAAAAATTACTCATAAACTTGGTGTCTTTGTCCAACACAATGCTCAAGGGGAACCCATGTATTCTGACTACCTCTTTAAAGAAAAGAGAACCTATTTGATTGACATCATTGGTTGTCTTGTAGGGTACAAAGTGAGCCATCTTATTGAATCTGTCCACTATTACATAGATACTATCCATACCTTGTCTTGACTTAGGCATCCCAACTACAAAGTCCATGCTCAAGCATTCCCATGGTCTAGTGGGGATAGGAAGTGGTTGGTATAGGCCAGCATTAGAAGATGTTCCCTTGGCCTTCTGACACACAATGCAACTCTCAACATATTTCCTAATATCAACATTCATCTTTGGCCAAAAGTAAAACCTCTGAACAAGTTCTTGTGTCTTACTGACCCCCAAATGGCCAAATGCACCATTGTGTTTCTCCTGAATTAAATTCTCCCTTATAGACCCTCTAGTGACATATAATTGACTTCCTTTAAATAGGACATTACTTGTAAAAGTGTATTCAAAATATTTACTATGAAAGTTGTTCTTATATTCTTGACACACCTTATAGATGCCTACAAAGTCTTCATCATCACCATATAGATCCTTGAAGTTGTATATTCCCATGCTCTATAGTTGGATCTCCTAGATAGTCATGACTCTTCTACTCAGGGCATCTGCAACTTTTTTCTACAATCCCTTCTTGTGTTTGATATTGAATTTGTATGCTTGCAGGTACTCAACCCACTTCATATGCTTGTGACTCAGTTTCTCTTGGGAGTTCAAGAAACTTAATGCTTGGTTATCAGAAAGACTATGAAATCTTTTGCAAGCAAGTAATTCCTCCACTTTCTCAGTGCCTAAAGTAGAGCATACTTCTCTAGGTCATAAGAAGAATATTTCTTCTTAGCTTCACTCAACTTATCTGAATGGAAAGCCACTAGTCTTCCCTCTTGGCTTAATACAACACAAATTTCCACATTACTGGCATCACACTCTACTGTAAACAATTTATCAAAGTTTGGAAAAACCAAAATAGACTATAAAATCTTTTGGAAGCAAGTAATGCCTCCACTTTCTCAGTGGCTGAAGTACAGCATACATCTATAGGTCATAAAAAGAATATTTCTTCTTAGCTTGACTCAACTTCTCTGAATAGAGAGCCACTAGTCTTCCCTCTTTGCTTAAGACAACACCAATTGCCACATTATTGGCATCACACTCTACTATAAACAATTTCTCAAAGCTTGGAAAAACCAAAATAGGTTGTGTAGCAATATTTTTCTTTAATAATTCAAAACCATGGTCAACTTGTTCATTCCATGCAAAGTTAGTCTTCATGCCTCCTTTTATAGTGTCCAACATGGGAGCACAAATTGCACTGAATTTTTTGATAAACTTTCTATAGGATTGGGCCAGACAATGAAAACTCCTTACCTCTATTTTTTTCCTTGGAGTAGGCCAAATGAGAATGGCTTCCACTTTTCTTGGATCCATCTTTAGGTTACCTTGAGATAGTACAAAACATGGGTATACCAACTCTGTCTTGATGAACTCACACTTTTCTAAGTTGATCATCAACTTCTCCTCCTGCAGCTTCTTAAAAACCATTTCCAAGTGTTTGAGGTGATGTTCTCTTGTCTTACTATAGATGAGTATATCATCTAAGTAAACTACTACAAAATTTCCAATATAGTCTTTTAGGACCTCATTCATTAACCTCATGAATGTAGATAGGGCATTTGAGAGTCCAAATGGAATTACAAGACACTCATATAGTCCTTTTGTGGTTTTGAAGGTTGTTTTCCACTCATCCCCTTCATTTACCCTGATTTGATGATAGCCACTCTTTAGGTCTATCTTTGTAAAGTACCTTTCTCCTCCTAGAAAATCCATTAGGTCTTCTATCCTAGGGATATGGAATCTATACCTTATTGTAATCCTATTGATTTCTTTGGAGTCTGTACATAACCTCAAAGTTCCTCCCATTTTAGGTGCTAGGACTGTGGGCACGACACATGGGCTAATGCTCTTTCTTATAAGGCCTTGTTATAGGAGCTCTTTGATTTGTCTAGAAATTTCCTCATTTTATAGGCTACCTTATTGGGTAGGGTAGCTCCTAGTAGTAGGTCTATCCAATGGCTTACAAACCTCTCAGGGGGTAGGGTTGATGGTTTTCCATCACTCACTATACCTTCATACCTTTTTAACATCTCTTGGACTTCTTTAGGTAGCTTTGTCCTCTTCTTTGTTTTGTCTGCAACTTCCTTTGGCTTTAACACCAGTGAAAATCCAACTCCTTCTCCTTCTTCTAAAGTCTCTAAGAACTCTTTTTAACTCACCATAAGAACATTAGGATGAGTTGTCTTCAATTTTGCATCCTCCAATAGTGACTTGATTTTGTATGTTACATTGTCCTTCTTGAAAGGGTATGAATTTTTCACTTCATCATGCATGGCCTTTCTATCAAATTTCCATGGTCTACCTAGGAGAAAGTGACATTTTTCCATAGGTAAGACAAAACATAAAATTTATCCTTGTATCTCCCAATTGAAAATTCTACCCAAGCTTTCTCATTCACAAGGATATGTTGTCCTTTTTTTAGACAAGTGACCTTATAGGGGCTGGTGTGGAGTATCCTTGTCATGTTCAACTTGCTGAGTGCCTCTTCTGACACTATGTTGTCAGTGGACCCTAAGTCTATGATGACTCTACACAATTTACCCATAATCTTACACTTTACTCTAAACATTGATCTCCTTTGACTAAGTTCTTCCCTCGTTGGATCTTTGATCAGAGTTCTTCTCATCATGAGATTCTTTCCTCCTCTGATTCTAATGGCACTTCAGGGTTCTTGTTTCCACCATTTGTCTCCTCATGAACATAGTTCACTCTTTTTTCACCTCCTTGAGAGGTAACTGATTACAATGATAACACTCCATATTGGAAAAATAATTGCCTCTTCCTTGGTTACTTCCTCTTCCTCTATTGTTAGAGTTCCTCCCAATACTTGAACTTCCTCTATTGAAGTTTCCTTCATGTTGTTCAGTGAGCTTAGTCTATGCTTGGCCTTGAGATTCAGATTTTCTTCCACCATATCCACCTCTTTGTCCTTTGTTGTCTCTTCCTCTACCCCTTCCTCTGGAGGTGCTCGAATCTTGTTTCTTCTTTAACTTGTCTTCCACCTTGATAGTAATTTTGTGGCACTTCTGAACTATGTTTGGAGTCAAAAGACTCATCTCATCTTGAATGTTCCATTTAAGTCCATTAATTTATCTTTCTATCTTCACTTTCTCATTCTCTACTACTCTTGACCTCATACAAAGCCTTTGAAATTCCTCATTGTATGGGTTTACATCTAGGTCCTTCTACTTTAGATCTTGTCTCCTTTTGTGTAATTGGATTTCATAATCCTTAGGGATATAAGCATCTCCAACTTTTGTAACCATAGCCTTCCATGAAGCAATGAGCCTTTTCCCTTCATTTTCTCTCATCTTGTATGAATTTCCACCAAGTGAGTGAAGACCCTCTCAGTCTAGCTTTTTCAACCTTCACCTTTTTAGCCTCAGTGATACCATCACACTCAAAATGGTTTTCTAGTCTCTCTATCCAATCAAGTACTACCTTTGGTTCCATTTTTCCACTAAAAATAGGAACTCCTTCCAATTATTTGCCACTCATAGCCTTTAGAGCTTTCAAGAATGGCTCCTCCTTAAGGACATGGTAAGCTTGAAGGATCTCATCTTCAAGGGAAATCTCCTTCCCTTTTCTTCAATCTTGTCCTTCACTTCATCTTCTTTCACATCAACTTCATCCAATTTTTTCTCCAATTGAGCCAACCGATCTTAGAGTAGTCTATTCTCCTCTTCTTTTTCATCTACCTTCTTATCCAACTCAACATTATTCACCATTGTTGACTCTCCAACTGATTCTTCTGGCTAGAACATTAACCACAAGCCTGATCAAACAAGGCTCTGATACCAATATGATGGAAGAATATTTCCAACATTGGCTTGCATTTAGTCAACTAAGGTCTTAAATTTCCATAGTCTACCTAGGATACTAATTCTCTTATAGAACCCACAAAATTCTTGATTCATCTCACCCTAAGACTATTCTTACTCCACACTAAGAGTTAGTTTCTTTGTGCTCAATCTTGAAAGATTTCCACCATTGAAAGTAGTCCTTGTCTCTAAGCTTCCTTGGATGATTCCAAGCTCAAATCTTCCAAAAAATCTTCACAAGTGCTATAAAGGACATGTTTACCTTAATCAAGACATCCATATGACATCTTTTTAATCCCATTTGAATAGGTCTTCTATCCTAAAGTGATCGAGTTCCACCTCCATAATGCTTTTGAACCTATTAGGCCTAGTAGCCATATTAGCCCTATCTAGAGGGTTTTTATGGATTCTTGTCAAATAATTCCACACAACCCTAAAAAAAAAAAAGGAATCAGATACCCTTTTCCAAGACCTTAAATATTTTCAAGGTTTCAACTCCTCAAACCATCCGTACACTACTGTCCTGAAATGTAGGTCTTTTAGGCCTATTTTCAAGCATTGATAGTAACACACTGATTTATTGCTAAAAATGTGTCAAGATGGATTGGATAGGATTTATGATCATAGGAAGAGATTAATAAGACCCAAAGACTCCTAGAACCACACTTGGTTTCTTTCCCTCACACACTCCTTTGTAATGGCACTTGTGATGCAGGAGCATCCTAGGGTAGTTGGCTATCCTACATGTTTGGGAGAT
Source organism: Thuja plicata (assembly GCA_018584345.1). Classification (NCBI taxonomy): domain Eukaryota; kingdom Viridiplantae; phylum Streptophyta; class Pinopsida; order Cupressales; family Cupressaceae; genus Thuja; species Thuja plicata. The sequence continues at coordinate 3,430,562 of MU226104.1, forward strand.
TTGATGGAGTTGTATGGAATTATTTTCATGTTTGAGGGATTTGGTAGAGTTGTGTGGACCTAATTGGGTCTTGGGTAATTGGTTTTGATGTATTTAATGGAACTTGGCATGGTCTTGGTTGCTTGGCATGGACTGGGAGGAGCTTGGCCTTGCTTAGGAATTTGGTACCTATTACAGGCCATATAAGTAATTTTCCACAAAGAGTTAGAGGATGAAAATTTCAGGGATTGAAGAGGGCCTAGATTTCTACCTACGGTTTGAAGCATGAGTCCTAATTCATCTGGAGCTAGGAGATATCACGATTTTACTAAGACATCAATTTTGGGAATTTAATTGTTATTGTTGGCTGACTTGTGGCATTTAATTTATGTGTTTGTATTTAATTTATGTTCAAGGCCAACCTATGGCTTAGATTGGTATAAGTAGGGGTTATGGGGGAAGTCTTTAGTCATTATTCATTCATCCTAGACAAGAGGAAGAGGTAGAGGAGCGAGTTTTGAGAAGAGCTAGTGGTTGTGGCTTGGGGGACAAAGGGATTGCTTGGTGGACTTGCAAGCACAAGTTTAGATCTTCCTTGGGGGCTCCTACCAGTGTGTGGATCTAGACTAGCTAGGATTATTCATCCACCTAGGAGAAGAGGAGGTGGTTGTGGAGCAAGTTTTGAGAGGAGCTAGTGGCTACGGCTTGGGAAACAAGGAGATTGTTTGGTGGGCTTGCGAGCACAAGCTTAGATCTTCCTTGGGTGTTCCTACCAGTGTGTGGAACTGGGCTAGCTAGGGTTTCATTTGGATCTTGCGAGATCTTACAAAGTTTCTATTGTAATTTCATTGTATTTGGCCATAACCCGGAAGGCCTTACAGTCGGGCATGTTGGATCAAAATATAATGATTCTATTATGAGTATTTGCATTGTGTGGATATAAATCTCTGTGTTGTTATTTATATTCCATTGTGTGGTTATTGGTTGGGGGCTAGGACATCTCCATTAGGGATCCTCCTTCCTTTCCCTTCATCAGATGGTATCAGAGCATAGTTGTTCATGAGTGTGTGGATAGAGAACCAAATGTGAGGCAGTTTGCACCAGGACCTTGGGTGGATTTTATCAGAGTGTGGTTATTCTTTAGTGTGTGGACAGAGTGCCGAATGTGAGGCAGTTTGCACCAGGACCTACAGTAAAGGTTGGATCTAGTTGGTGATTCATTGCAAATGGTTTGTGAAGATCTTAGAAGATGGCTCTAAGAAGATTAGACCCTGTGATGATTACAAAACTCCATGATATGGTGGAGACGAATATTTCAAAGACTTTTTCTTGGATGGAAGCTAGATTGACTAATTGAGTTAAGGAATGGATGGTTGAGAGTGATCCATCTTTGGATAAATTTCATAAGAGAGTTTGAGAGATCTTGAAACCGTGGAGCTGGAGTCTACCGATCAGGAAGTGAGTTGTCTGGCCAGTTAGAAGACTTATTCGAGAGAGAAGAGGGAATATCAAGGTTGAGATGGAAGTTGGTTTTGTTGATCAGTGTGTGGAGTCTAATACGGAACCTATAGAGGAACTTGTGGTTGTTGCTGAGGAGCTTCCTAACCTTGTTGATGTTGTGGTTGAGATTGGTTGTCATGATAATTTGGTTGAGTCTGACATGGAAATTGTGGAGCACTTGGTCGTGGATAATCAGTTTTCTAAGGGTGATGATCCAGATGTTGGTGATATGGATGTTTTTGATATGGATGTTGCTAGTGTGGATTCACTAGTTGTTGATGTGGTTGAGGATCTACATGATACTGTGGATCTATATGTTCCTGATGTGGACCTGTTGGTGGTTGGCATGGTTGAGGATTTACATGTTTCTCCTATTGTGGATTTAAGCTTACATGTTTCTGATGTGGATTTCATGTTTGATGACATTGATGGTTTTGATAAGTTACAGAGGTTATTGGCGAGGTACTATGTTCAGTTTGTTCCTAGGAGTGAGCATGGTGATTGGATGGTTGACATTCTAGTGGTTGATAGATGGATGTAGATCTGGATGATTTACATGTTGGTTCTATTTTCCTTGTTAGAGTGGAAGCCTTTGGTGAAGATGAAGATGGTTATGGATATTTCATCTGGCGTCAAAGTATGAGGCATACTTCTTTTCGCACCTGGAGAGTCTGATGCAGGAGCATCCCAGGGTAGTTGTCTATCCTGCATGTCTGGGAGATTTGATGGAGTTGTGTGGACTTATTTTCATGTGTGAGGGATTTGGTAGAGTTGCGTGGACCTACTTGGGTTTTGGGTAATTGGTTTTGATGTATTTAATGGAACTTGGCATGGTCTTGGTTGCTTGGCATGGACTGGGAGGAGCTCGGCCTTGCTTAGGAATTTGGTGCCTATTACAGGCTGTATAATTAATTTTCCACAAAGATTTAGAGCATGAAACTTTCAGGGATTGAAGAGGGCCTAGATTTCTACCTACGGTTCGAAGAACGAGTCCTAATTCATCCAGAGCTAGGAGATATCATGATTTTACTAAGACATCAATTTTGGGCATTTAATTGTTATTGTTGACCGACTTGTGGCATTTAATTTATGTGTTTGTATTTAATTTATGTTCAGGGCTGACCTATGGCTTAGATTGGTATAAGTAGGGGTTTTGGGGGAAGTCTTTAGTCATTATTCATTCATCCTGGAGAAGAGGAAGAGGTAGAGGAGCAAGTTTTGAGAAGAGCTAGTGGCTGCGGCTTGGGGGAAAAGGGGATTGCTTGGTGGACTTGCAAGCACAAGTTTAGATCTTCCTTGGGGGCTCCTACCAGTGTGTGGATCTAGACTAGATAGGATTATTCATCCACCTGGGAGAAGAGGAGGTGGTTGTGGAGTGAGTTTTGAGAGGGCTAGTGGTTGTGGCTTGGGAAACAAGGAGATTGTTTGGTGGGCTTGTGAGCACAAGTTTAGATCTTCCTTGGGTGTTCCTACTAGTGTGTGGATCTAGGCTATCTAGGGTTTCCTTTGGATCTTGCGAGATCTTACAGAGTTTCTATTGTAATTGCATTGTATTTGGCCGTAACCCGGAAGGCCTCACAGCCATGCATGTTGGATGAAAATATAATGATTCTATTATGAGTATTTGCATTGTGTGGATATAAATCTCTATTTTTTTATTTATATTCCATTGTGTGGTTATTGGTTGGGGGCTAGGACATCTCCATTGGGGATCCTCCTTCCTTTCCCTTCATCAACTTTATTCTTACTTTGTTACACCCCTAACCGAACATACATTGTTCTCCTAGGGAATAACCTTAAAAATACAAGCTTGACTCTTTAGCACCTCTCCTTGCATATTTAAAGTTTACATAGGCTCCCCTAAACATTAATCCACCCTTGGAGATTCACATGGTTTGATTTCATGGGGGAACCATGGAAACACAAACTATCATAGACTAGACCCGCAGACTCCCTCAATCTTAATCAATTTACAAATCCTATGAAATCAACTCTGAATAGTACTTACACACTGAATGGAAAAGTCTTAAAACTAAATACTCAACACAAATCCAACACTACTTTGATCGATTCAATCCAGCTAATCACTCTCTAACTAAAAAATGCTTGAATATTTCTAAAAACCAAAATTGCAGAGCTACTTACTATTCCAAAAACTTCCTTACATTCAATCTGCCTTGGGAAATGAGTCCTCAGGCATCTTAGGATACTTCCTCCACCATTTTAGGCCACTAGAATTGATTTTTCACCTCCATCTCAAGAGGAATCCAAATGTTGTCTATGTTGCATGTAACATTACAACAATGCAAAATGTTGTCATGCCAACATTGTAGCATCTTTTACATAAATGCTTGAAACTAACTTGTATGACCTCTACTATGCTTGGTATGAGTAATATACATCATTAAGGATTTTTTAAGAACTTTCCCAATCCTAAATAACTCTAGGACCCATTAAGACTCATTTTCCCTACTCAAGCCAAAATTATGCATTAAAGTAAACTAACTAGACTAGGTTGGATTTGACACTAATTATCAATCCACCTAGTAACACACCTTGCAAAACCTACTAAGGTCAAAATTAAACACACACTGACTTGGATAAGGTCAGTTACAACCCAAAAAATTCTAGGGCTTAGAGGATAGCCTAGGTGCTCCTGCACCAAATTTTATCTGAAAGCTTCTCTTAGTTCTTTTTCCCATCACACACTCTCTGGACATAGTGTTAGTTGGCTTCACAATTTTTGGCAAATATCTGACTACAATAGTGTTACTTCCCCTTAATATATTATCAAAATTTATGGGACAAAACCTCCTATTCCATAATCAATTATCATCTACCTTCACAATAAAATATGTTTCCTTTGTAGTATTCAACTCAAGAACATTACCTCTTGACCTAGTACCAAATGTGATCAGGTTTCCAGATTGACCTCTAATAGTACATTTTCCATCTATGAACTGCTAGCTCTCAAAAGTGCACCCTGCTAGATAACCAGAATCTAGCCTTTTGGAGAAACATGGAAACATTCCAAGTTTGTGGGTAAACTATGGCTGGAATGAATCTCCGGGTTCTAGGCCGGCTTCCTATATGATGATCACCTATTTTCTTTTTGAAAGACTGAAAACTGATGGGGAAAAGGGATAGAAGGATTGCATGAAATGTAAACAATTGAAATGAAATCTAAACTAAGGTGATCCACCAAATTTGACATGAAAACATAACACGCACAAGATTAATCCCTGGGTCAACTAACTGAATTGGAGGTGAAACACAAATCTCTTGTATAGGCATGCATTAATATTTCATAACAAGGTCATGGTTAAACCTGTTAAGAGGAAAGAATTCATAGTTAATAGCTCAAAATGTAAGACACTAGTTACAACTTGCAAGAAAACATACTCTTCTGCAAGTAGATGCTACAAATGGGACATGATTAAAGGGAAATAAAATCATTCACAATTAACCCATCAACCATCTACAACACATACAAACAAGCAGAAAAGAGAGAAGGCTGACACAATTCAATAAATTGGTTCCAAGAACTTCAAACTCTGCATATTCTCACAATGAGTTGCAGACTTCTACAAAAATACATCAAGGACACAAAAAATGTCACAAGCATGCCTCCTTCCATCATCAGAACTCTCTAACAACTACCACTCTTAGGCTATATATAGGGTTTTTGACCATCTTGGAATCCTTTAAGGATGCAACAAGCTTTGGATGGTCATAGAAAACCTAACCCTAAAGTTACAAGAGAGACAAAAAAGAGAGAGAAGAAGTGGTGAAAGGACCAAGTCAAACAGATATTAACAGAAATTTCTTGTTCTTCTCCTGATCTGGAAACTGCAATCAGATTTGTAGATGGTAGCTGATAGTATTTATGTTGAATCTGGATAGCTATGCTTGTCTACTCACCTACATCTCCTTTTACAATAACTGTCCCTCTTGTCTTGAACAGTGCAGTGCCAAGTGTTCACCTTATTCATCGTCCAAGATTTCTTCTTCTACTACAGGCTTCTTTTTCCTGGG
>MU226104.1:3441104-3472100 GCA_018584345.1 Thuja plicata
ACATATATATATATATATAAACTTGATCACTAAAACCTCAACTAGATTGACCATAGTAAGAATACACATAATTTGCACAAAGTCAACTATCATGAACAACTACGCTTGATGAGGTACACCCTAGAAGGTAAAAGGGACACAAATACTCTAGAAAATATCTACTCAAGTCAATTCAAATGTACCACGTGCAACACAACATTCTCAAAAGTTGACATAAAATGCAATGTGTAGATAAACATTAAAGTACATTAATGAGGTGACCAAAAAACTTTCTCCAATGCATACAATTCAATACAGATAGATCCATATGGCACACTAAAACCTATAAAAACCTTTTGTGTTGATCTCTAATCCATATCTAGACTAAAATCTCATAATTCAATTAAGATAATCAACTAAGTTAACTAGAGACTAACACAAATAATAATGTCAATCAATATAATAACATCAATTTAGTATTTTAAAAAAACACTTAAATTCTTAACTGAAACACTAAATAATCATTCTAAGAATGTCCACAAAGTTGCACACCTATAAACAATACTACAGAGCTTTCTTTTGAGCAATCCTGATAGATAGGCTCACCATCAGAAAATTGTAACTTAAAAAATCATCATCTAAATTGTTGCCTAAAAATATAATATTTTATTATCCATAATACATATACATTATATCTAGAATTGAAAGCCATAAAATTAGTTTGCTGAGGAATGAAAATCATTCTCCCATAAGGACTTCAAATACTATTTCCTACATATTGAAGCTTCCTATATCGCCAAATTTTTGAAGCACCACTTACTGATTAAAAATCATCGCCAGACATCAGAACATCTAAACACTCATTTTTGAACCTCTACCATATTATAAAATTAGGAAACAATTCACTTGTTTGCGTAATACATTGTGCATGATGCTTAATGTAGACACTTAAAAATATCCTCATGAAATAAATAAAATTCAACTATTAATTAATTAGGCATTCTTATTTATTTAATTGATCCATTAGCCTCTTTTACTACTGTTTAATAGATATTCCTATTTATTTAAATACTTTTCTATCCTTTTCTATCCTAAAATTAAATAAATTATTATTTATTCAATTTCCCATTTATTGTTTCCCTTTTCTCCTATTTATAGAATAAATACCTTTATTTATTTTATAAATTTAGTAATCCTTTTATTTTCATGTCCACCAATCACCATCAATTACATGGATAACTCTGCCAATTTTATCCTTGTGACAATGGCACTTGTTTCTTCATTTCACTTTCCCTCTCTCACATGACCAAATATCTTGGAAAGTAAATATTCTCTACCTACCACTCGATCTCATCCACTCATTTCTAGCACCTATTAATCTCCTTAATTATTTATATCTTCTCAAATCCCCTTCAATCATAGATACTCTCCTAGAACCTATTAAATATATACCTTTATTTTAATTAGAATTCTATAAAAGATGATTTTCTCCTCTCACTTGTTTGAACCTAATGATCCTATGCTATTCTAATGCCTATTCTTATTACCTATTGCATACTTATGATCTTGTGAGAGCCCATAGTTATATTCATTATCATTATCATCATAATCTTTCCATCTTTCTATGCTTACTATCATCTTATCATTATCATTTCCTTCATACTATCACTTGCATAGTTTTGCACCAATCAACCAATCTCCATTCTCCCATAGCCTCGTGTGCATGTGCTTAGAAAACTAAGAGTGCTAACATTTTATATACAAGGTCTTGGAAGATAGGTGGACAATGTCTCTTGAGTGCATTGGTAATTTTTTTTTAGTTTATTTTAATTTTTATGCATTCTTAAGGAAGTTATCTATTGGATGATGATGTATTTCTAATTTTAAGTCTGCTAACTCGAACATCTACTATCTTATACTTTGTGTAGAGTTCCTAAGGTACAATAAAACCATGCTTTAGAATATAAATTTCTATATTTTCATTAAGCTTTGTTTTGGAAAGGACTTGATTGGTGTTTGATTATTTGAACAATTGAATGGTATAAATGTGTGATCAATTGAATTTTCAAGTTCCTTCTATTTGTTGGAACGAATTGAAACATTTACACAGTGTTGATGGGGTTTTTCTTACCGTGTCCACCAACAGTCATAAGTTGTCACTGGGTACCGGAGGTATCGACAAACTCCGCCTGCAAAGGTTATCCAAGGAATTTAGATTCCCCGGGGCTTCAAGCACTTGGGTGTCCGGTCACGAAAGTGCGGGGCTCGGTTGAGAGAAGTGACTGTTCTCGAGGGGGATAGCTGGTTTGTTCAACTCTTTCTCTCTGGAGATTCAATGAGGTGAGGTTTCTCCTAGAATTCTACACTTAGCAAATAAAATGAAAAAAAAAGATCCTGCAGGGTTAGAAGTACTTCATCTAACTATAGTTATGTTTAAACGTTCAAGACATCAATAATACTCTATCATACTACACTAAATACCAAACAAATACACAACCATCAGCTAGTATTTTATCAGTAGCGAGGGAAAAGAGGTCATTAATCTATTTGACATATCAGAGTAGAAGACATAAAGAACATGAAACATAAAATACCATTAACTCAGAAGCATGAATGCTAACAACATCATTGCAAAGAATTCTCCCTTCTTCATTAATGTCTCTTTCAGCAAGCACTGGTGCGTAATACAATGGTGGCTCCAGGGGAGCGTCTAACTATTGAAAATGGGACAATGGAGCATTAAGCTCTGCAACTAGAATGAGAAATCACCTTTCTATTACTGTGGATAGCAAAATCATCAATTTTGCTGACCCTTGGAAATGGGCCGGTCTGGCTATTTATACACATTTTCTTCTAATCCTAACCCTAACCCTATTTTACATCATGTTTCGATAAAATACAATATCTAGGGCCAGTACTACCTACGCCACCCTACAAAAGACCTTGAGATGGAATAGGCCTGACATGTCAGAAGAATGAGACAAGAATATATAGCGGAAGAATCAGCCTCAAGAAGAGAGCCAGGAAGGAGAAGGAAGAAATTAGATCCCCAGGGATAGAGACTACATGCCTCATAAATGGGAAATGTGGTGCCATGTCTCCAATGCATTAGGTGTACCTCTGAATGACACCTCAAGAAGACCATATTGTCAGGAAACCAACCATTGAGTCGATGCCCCCTTGATGTAGCCAACCACATTTCTGACAGTCTTTATTAACCACTCCTAAAAGTGACCGGTCAGCCTCGGGGACTGGGACACGGATCACTTTGAAAGAATACAAAATTTGAGATCTGAGACTCCGGGATCTAGGAACTTATGTTCCCAAAAGAATAAAGAATACCAAATGTTTGGGTTTTCTCAGGAGCCCAGAGAAAACTTATGGTTGTTTGTTATCATTGAAAGCCTGGAGGAGGCGGGAGATGCCATCTTCATCGATATCCTTCAGGCTGACCCTTCGTTACTTAGCCACCTCAGTTTGTTCCCCCAGGTATGGAACATTCTCCTTAAATTCATCGGCCATTTTTTCCGTGTCGTGGCCACTAAGCACCATACAAGTTAATCTCATCATTTGAGCACCATCTATTCCTTCCAGGGATTGATATCGGAACTTCATCATTTCATCAAAACTCCCCAAAATTGAATCCTCTGGCGTGCACATATCTGTACTAAGGGGGTCAGCCCCGAAACTCTTTGTTACAAAAGACTTGTATAAATTGAAATAATATTTTACTGCATTGACCTTCTCCTGTAGGGTCCCCACCAGTTGCTTGGTTACCTCTAATGTGAGGTCAAGTATGGAGTGTTGGGTCCTCATGAAATCAAATGATTCATCCCCTAGAATTCTGGATTCAGAAACCATTTCCTCTCCCAGGCTAAGGATTTCTTCAAGCTCTACCTTCCATGTTTGATAATTTTCAATATCACCCTCCCATAGGTCAATGAGAGTCTCTGACTGGTGTAGAACATGTCAGCCTACATATAAGTCTTGGAGGGTGGATACGAGGAAATGTCAGGTGTTTCCAATTTGAAGAGCGACCCACTCATAAACCGCCTGAGCCTTCTTCTTCATTGTTCACAGGGAGTCTATGTTGCTATGCGGTAGATCTTCAGATGTGGAAGCCTCTGAAGGAGCGGCGTTGATAGGTCGAGCTAGCTCAGTAAGCAACCCCATAAGGTTTGCATTTTTTGCCTTTTCTATTTTGAGCCTTTGGGCCTCTTTTTCATAACGGGCCTCCACTGCCCTAGCTGCCTCCTTCAACAAGTCCACCTTTCCCTATTTTCCCCTCTTCCCCAGTGATACCTCTATAATGTTGTAATCTTTGGGCTCTATGGTTGCTACATCAGCGTCTGGGGGAGGTGTCGCTACAACAGCAACTGTTTCTCTGCCTAGCCTGGTTCGAAGAGTATGAACCATCCAGGATTTCTTAGCCTTTGGTGGGGCCTGGACCTGAGCCATCATTTGAGCCAGGGAGAGAGGAGTTTCGGGAGTGGATGGAGCCTTTCTTTTCCTGCTCTCTCCTAACCACTGAGGCGGCAGGGGTGGCTTATTTGCCAAAGTCTATTCTCTTGGTTCTTCTCCGGTGCCCTGTGGCTGCTCTTCCTCGGTGGTGTGGGCCTCATCCATCCCTTTGCCTATGTCTTCTCCTTTATTAGTAATATCCTCCCAAGAAACCTCCATCTCCTCAGCCTTCTCCTTTGTATCTATTGCTTTGTCTGGACTTCTGTTGGCTTCTTCAGGGATTTCTTCTTCGTGTTTCTCTTCTTGTTGCTCGGCATCTGCTGCTGGAGTTTCTTTTTCTGTCGGTACATCCTTTGGAAATAGTGGAGGTACTGGACTGAGATTTAAAGTATGGACCGTGGTAATTAATTTCCCAAATTTTTCTCCTGGGAGTGGCACTTAGAACACGACGATTGGGGTTACGATTATTCTCATAGGTTCGATTCCCCTAGCAAACACCGTTTGTTCATTCTACCTTTGTTGGTCCACCCCCAGATTTTGCATCTCTGGAACTTTGGAGGCAATCTCCAGCTTTGCTTTCCTTTCTTCTATATGTTCCTCCTGCTCCTGTGTAGGCTCTTGTTCCATCAGCTGGGACTTCTTCCTCTCTTTGTCTGGTGTCCCCCTACAGGTTCCCGAACTCGTTAGTTGCAAAGAAATCATCAAATTCCTCCTATGAGGGAGGACTGGCTGGGACTTTGGCAGGCTCTATTTCTCTTTCTGGCTCTAGGGAACTGGAAGAGAGGATCTCTACTTGTGGGGTTTTGGATGTACCCAACCCTGGCTCTGCCTTAGGATTTTGGTTAAGCCTCTTCTTCCTTCGGGTAACTAAGGGTGGCCCCGCATCCTTTAGTGCAGCTTGTTCCATTGGATCTACCCCTATGGCCTTTACCATTAAGGCTGCTAGTGATGGGGAGGAAGGGGGAAGAATTGGCCTGGCCATGAGCACTGGAGTGGCCAGTCGTGTGATTAAATTTTCCCTCATTTGTTGGGAGGCTGCCAATGATTTCTTTATTTGTTCTTTTATGGGGATTTCTTACATAGGAGGGGTTGTATCTATTCCTTTTCCTTTATCCACTCCCTGCGAAGAAGTCCTGGCCCTTGGAGTTAATTTTGGTGCTGGCTGGGCTGCTCGGTGGGTACTTCCGAGGCACACCTTCTTGAAGTATGCATGACTTCGCTCGACCACCTCTCGGGTGAAGTCCTTAATTGTTGGCCTTTCCTAGGCATCCCAGTTTACCAGTGGGAGGGCCATTGTATCGATCCCCTTTTCTTTGTACTGGGGATCGATCATGGGGCCGGCGTCTGAGAAGTCCTCTGGTAACCTTCGGAGAATCAACCTTTCCATCATGCCTGTCATCATCCTGACGTAGTGCTAGCTTCGCAGCTCCATGTTGTCTTGGAAATCTTCCCAAAAATCCTCCATATGGTAGTGGTGGGGCTCTGAAGCCCGGGGAATTACCGCTGCAATCTTGCCGTGCGAATCAATTTTTTTTTGTGTTAAGTAGAACTCTTCCAGGTTGTAGCTTTTAAGCTCATTATCCGCCTCTTTTGCAGCGGCCAGGCTACATGAGTAGTTCCCACAGGTGATTGGGAATGGAATATTGGTTACCTTCTTTAAGGTAAAGAGTGCATGCAACTCCATTATCTTCCTGCAGTATTCCAAGAGAACGATATTGTCCCCACAGTGTTTGGGCAACAAGTAGGGTTTCCCAGAGAAGCTGATGACCCTAATATAAGTGTGTTGTTGGAATTGGATGTAATAATGTCCATAGCTCTGGACCAAATTCATCATCTCTATGGATAGGTGGTATCCTACATCCTGGGTGGGTGTGACCAAGTGATAGTAAACAAACACATCATTTACTCAGCAACAACTTGGGAAGTTGGCCTCCCACTGAACCTACGGGAAATGGTCCCACGGTGCCTTTTGTCCTAGGCCAATCCCGAGCACACTGTCTGTAAGTAGCCCATGGGCGTGGGGCCTTTGCTGCGTAAGGGCCCAGAAAACATAAGAAGTCATGTAAAATTTCTTTTTCCTGGCCAGTTGGAGGAGCTGGGAGTTGATGTGGTTCAAAATTATAGCTGCCCAGTCAAAGTATCCTCCTTTGGTGGAGATGTCGAGGAGGAAGTAATACATCCATTTAGAAAATTCTTAGGTAGAGGGCTGTCCAAAGACCTGGGACAATGCTATCATTCCCATCTGAATGCTCTCTTTGAACTCAGACCTAGGAATTTCTATCTTCATCCTCTTAGGGTCCCTCTTCAGAACCTTGAGCCAGTGAACATTCATGTATATCCGGGCGGCCTCCTCCAACAATGTGAATTGGGCCAAGGCATCTACCCTTGTAACCATAGAAGGCTTGTCAAATTGAGGGATCCCCAGACCCGCCTAGAATGTGTCAGGGTCAAGGGATACCAGTGGAGTAGGGTACCCAGTGGGTTCTGCAGCTGCGAGCATAACAACCCGAACAAAAGAGTTGTAATTGGCAGCTAGCATCAGAATAAGCTCCAAAGATTATACAGAGCATGGGAAACAAGCTGCCTTAAGAATCCCAGAGTCCCTGACATTGATGGCTAGCTGATCTCTAGCCTGTCACTGGATGTACATCATTTTCACTAAGGCCTGCATTTCAGGCCATGTCCCGACGCTGGTGTCGGTAATGAGTTTAAACTTGGACTCAATCTTTACACCCATGATAACACTATCCTGCACAAACTTCATGGTTAGGGGCAACTTCTCCAGGGCCCTTTCCATTTTGGATTTAACAGCTGCTCTGGTAGCCATCATGGAAGGTAGCTCTGGACTTCTGGGTGGTGAGGATGCAGATACTTCAGACATGTTTGGAAGCGTACTCCAGAAACCTGCAAGTCAAAGTGACCATCAAAATGTATTAACAAATAAATACTCTGGGGTCTGGAGATCTTACCACCGTGATGCCTGCTTTTCCTGAAAAGTTTGTTTCATTCAAAAAAAACCCGAAAAGCATATGCATTACATGAACTTAAGATTGACTGAACATCTGGGTCTAGGAATTTTATCACATTTGGTAAGGACATGGGATGGATGATGGTAGGAGACCCGGAGCCCAGAGAAGTAACCGTTGCTGAGGATGTGAAAAAAGGCAAACGTCAGGCCCATGTGGGCACTACGTGTATAGGTAATAAATAGGAGTTATGGCGATGACGGCGGAGCCAACTGTCAAAACGCGTGAAAAGTGAAGGCCACTTGGATGGATTTAAATGCATGCATGGGACATAAATGAGGGCCTGGATAGTTTTACAGATGAGAGAGAAAATTGCCTATTTGAAACTGGTCGAGAAATGAGTTTCAAACAGGTGGTATTCTGCTCTGAAATGAACTTACGGGTGGAAAAATAGTGACACAGGCAACTCGACCATCTTGCTAAGCTATCTGGAAGGATATACATAAGATATACATAGGTGCCAAGGGATATATACATGGGGAATATAAGGATATAAAAAAAATATACATGAAGATTCACACATATACACCATGGAATGACACCCACAGGAAACCAGGTAAAGCACAATATATATACATCTTTCTACATTATTTACAAGCCAACCACACCTATGCAAAGGGCAGACAACCCTCTGGCAGAGCTGACCCACCAACGAGCGGTGAAACCAGAAAGAGAAAATGAACAGAATTGAAAGACAACAAAAATAGGGAGAGAACACACCAGGTAGATGGAAAACCAGCGAGAAAAGAGACACCAACCTGAGAATGCCAAAAGGAGGAGGAAAGAAGTCACAACGGAAGCTCTGCAATAGCTACAGCTACCAAACAATCACAACCTTCCACTACGAAGCACTCATAATCACCTGAAAAGGATGGAAGTATTTAGCACTTGTTATTGTTAATTCTCTGCAAATCGCTTTGAGTGTGTGAGTGTTTTAATCATGGTAAATGTGAAAATGACAGATAACTTCTATTTATACCCGTGATAAAAAGGCAATCCACCTCCTTCCGATAATCTCTGGATAGGCAAAACCTCCGGACCTCGGGCCCAGGGATTCCCCATGATAATCACCTTAAGAACATCATGGAAAATAATCCCGGAGTCTAGAGTCTGACTCCCAACAAAGGACAATCTCTGGGACTGGGGTCTTGGAGACGAGAAACCAACCAAAAAAAACACAAAAGTGGAGAAGAAAACCCCAGAGAAAGAAAACAAAAGGAGAAAGACAAGGCAAGAACCGCAAGCAAAAACAACAATAAAACAAAAAAGGGGGAACCAACATTTTTCACACAAAATGTAGGGACGGGGATGCAGGGCATAACAAATGGTGACTATCTGGAACAAATGCCTTAGCACATTTGAGAACTACAGAATCTCTGATTAGCAAAACTGGAACAAGCCATTTCCCGAAGCATCTGACTGGCAAAGGGAAACATATCTGAGAGAATCTAACCACACGAGATCTAGTCCATAGCCCTTCATCAGTGGTGTCGTATGTGATTTGGAAGGAGATCAAGTCGATGACCTCTAGGAGGAGTAGAGAAGAGGCACTAATTACATTGAACTAGTCATCAATTTTCTCATTTCTCCCAGAGACCAGAGTTTTGTCCCGCTTTCCTTTTCTTATTACTTTGTTTGTTTCTAGGTGGGAAGGTGGTACTTCTTTCACCATTAAACTTGAGCTTAGCTAATTTCAATGGCGGTACTTCTTTCACCTATCCACCTATACTTAGATGTTTGAAGAGGGGATAAAACTCCAGACTTGGAAAGAATTCCTTAAAGTCTCAGACCTGGGTCAACCAACCAGTACAACTGATCTACCCTCAATGTGTTTGATTAATTGTTCCTTACATATATACTTTTGTGTTCACTAATTGCCAAACCCTCAGAGATAACACCCGATGGAGATTGCTCAAAATGTGCCAGAACCTATGAAACAACCCTGGAGACTGGGCCGACTCCACTATGCTAAAGATAGATTCTAAAGTTCACCATGCTGCAGACATTGTACCGGAGACCAGAGCTTATGCGAAGCATTCCAATACTTACAAGATAGAATAAAACACCGGGACCCTGAAAGAAAACCAAAAACAAAAACAAAAACCACCAAAAGAGGACTACCCTAGAGGGCAGCCAAAAAGGCTATTTACAAGACATAGTGCCTTGCAGTGAGGCACTCAAAAGAAATATTTACAAGCAGGAGGCTTTAGATAAAATACAATTTCGGACAAACTTACCCTATTCAAAGTAGTGTTTGAGAAATTGTCCATTGACAGGCAATGAGATAGGTTCCCCAGTCATGGTATTAAGGTGATAAGTATTTTCCCCACAGAATTCTGAGATTAGGTATGGTCTGAGCTAGAGCCATTGAAACTTGGTATGCTTTCCTTTCTTTTCTTGGGCCTTGTCCCACAACAGGACCAGATCTAAAATCTGAAAAGCCTTGTATTGGGCCCTACGGTCAAACCATCATTTTATCACTACTTAATGATGCATGAAATGTTCAAAGGCTACGTCTCACTGTTCTTCCATTCATACTAGATTTAAGAGCCGAACATCCACTATGTCGTCCCTGTTGCTGAATTCTTGCATAAACTGTAAAACTGGGATCTATAAATTAACCGGGAATATGGGGTTCTAGCCATAAACAAGATGGAACAGGGATGTTCCCAAGGCGGCTTTGATGTGAATGCAATCCACCTAGAGGGAGAACTTCAACTTTTGATGCCAGTCCCGAGGATTCTATTCTAGCAGGTGTTTGATCACTTCAAGTAGATTTTTATTTGTTGATTCAGCAATGTCGTTCCCCTGGGGATAATAGTTGCTGGAAAAATTCAATGTGATCCTTCAGTTGTAGGTCCATTCAAGTAATTGCGCCAAAGAAAATGCCAGACCATTGTCACATACCAAAGCAAAGGGCATTCCAAACCTTGTGACGATATTTTCTTTCAAGAATTTGATAACTACGTCTGTCCTGTTATTCTTGCATGGTATAGCCTCGGACCACCGAGTGCAGTAATCAGTAGCGATGAGGATGTATCAGTGGTTGGCAGACGAGTTGGGGTTGATTTCCCTGATGAAGTCAAATGCCCACTGGGCGAAGGGCCTAGCCTCAAAGACTAGTTGCAAAGGCATAGCCGGGTTACGCTCATGATGCGCTGCAGTTTGGCAAGTGTGACATTTTCTAACATGAGTGTAAACATGTTTGAATATACAGGGCCAATAGTATCTGGCCCGAAGGATCTGATGGGTAGTGGCGTCAGCTGAGCCATGCCTGGTTCCAAACTACCCATGAAATTCATCAATCACCTTTACAGCTTGGTCTCTGTCGATGCACCAGAGGTACACCCTTTCGTTGTTCTTGTGGTAGAGCGCAGAGTTTTTGATCATGAAGTGGGTGCTTTTCATCCACAGGGCACGACATTTATTGGGAGGTAACCCCTCTAGGCATTTTTTATTTAGTAGAAAATATACCAAATTAGTATACCACGGGTCTTGAGTGATGGACTCCACTATGCAAGTTTGACATTCTATGCGGGGAGTCTCTTCTGCTATCGCTCGACTCAGTCGCTGGCCCCAGACTATCTTCATGGGCTGAATTTCTAAGTCATATTCCTAGAGGATGGCCATCCACTTCCCCCATCTTTCGCCCAACTCACTCTACATCAGTAGAGACTTGACGGCCTAGTCCAGAATGATAGCATGTACCTTGCTCTGGAGAATATAATGCCAGAATTTCTTCACGATGCGAACTAGAGTGAAGGCTTATTTTTCTAGTGATGAATATTGGACTTCAGAATTCTTGAAGGGGGAGCTCATAAAATCTATTGGTCATTCTTCCCCTTCAACCTTTTGAGTCAACATTGCCGTGGTAGAATGCGACGACGCAAAGGAGTAAATGTAAAACGGAAGGGAATAGTCTGGACTAGCGAGGATAGGTGCTTTTGTTATTGTCTGTTTGATTTGGGCAAATGCCCGCTTTGCTTCAAGACTCCACTCAATCTTGGTATCCTTCTTCATCATCTCATTGAGTGGTTTGACTATTTCTGCAAATCCAGTGATGAATTGCTGGATGAAGTTGATCTTTCCGAAGAAGGATCGCATCTCTTTCTTGTTGCCAGGCATTTGTAATTTTAGAAATCCTTTGACTCTCTCATGGTCGATGGCTATGCCCTTCTCAGAGACAATATGCCTGAGAAAATTCACTTTGGTGACCCCAAATATGCACTTCTTGGGGTTGAGAGATATTCCATACCGGTGACATCTCTCACAGATTTGAGCGAGATGGGAAAAATGGTCATGCCTATCTCAGGAAAAGATGGTCAAGTCATCCATGTAGATGATTATGCACTGATTCACAAGGCTCTCCAACACAATGTCCATGGCCATTTGAAATGTGGCCTCTGCATTAATAAGAGCAAAGGGCATTCTCCTGTATGCAAACATTCCCCATTTGGTGGTAAACGTTGTTTTCTCCTTGTCTTCATACTTAACCATGACCTAGTTATATCTAGAGTACCCATCCAAGAATGACACCATCTGGGATCCATTCACTATCTATAACACCTCATCCAATGAAGGGAGAGGATGATTATCTTTCTTGGAGGCCTTATTCAAGTTTCATAAATCCACGCAAAGGTGGATCTCATCGTTCTTCTTTCTCACAGGGACTAGATTGGTAACCCATGTAGTGTGCCAGATTGGGAAGATTATCCAGGCTAACAGCAATTTTTCTACCTCTTGGAGATTTAGAGGCTCAATTAGGGGGTTGACCGGTCTTTTCTTTTTCTGAAAGGGCTTAGTATCAAGTTTCAGGGGAATAGTATGGGTCATAATGGACGTGTCATATGTTTTCAAATCTTCATAACCCCATGCAATTACATCGATGTATTCTCAAAGAACTGTGAGAATCTTCTCCTTCTCCTCAGGGGAACAGGAGGTACCAATGTGGATCATCTTTTCTTCACTGGGTTGGCTTATGTTTACTTTTTCAAACTTTCCTCCCTCAGAGGAAGATGACACCTTCTCCCAGGCCCGAGGGTCTGAGTCAAAGATTCGTTCCAGTGCAACCATTTCCTTCAGGATGGTGTTAGTAGGTAGGTCCATGATCCCATCATCTTTGTCACCCTACCTGGTATCGTCATGGTCTCGTTCTTCCACTATCTAGTTTTCAAAGATGCCAACATTCGCCATGAAGGCCAGGATATGCTGATCATCCTTAAAAACCTAAAAGTGGGTGACATTGTCTGGAATGGACGGGGTGGGGACCATCTCAACTAAAAACCTCTGGAGTCGTGAGCTAGCCATTGGCTCAAGTGTGCTGGCAAAAATGACGAGGGCATCCGGGACATAGTTCTGTCACCAGGGAATGAGGTCAATGCTAAAGGCATCAAAGTCTTCAATAAGGCTCCAAGCCCAATTGTGGTACATGGCCAGTCTTTTTTCATGGCATGTGTATTGACTCCAGACTTGTTTGACAACCAACTCTGAATCACCCAAAGCTCGGAGGTGGGTGACACCTTTCCTTAATGTAAATAAGAGTCCAAGGACCAAATCCTCGTACTCTGTGACATTGTTTGCATAGTTGAACTATAGTCTGTATGATGTGAGGAAGGACTTCCATTGCGGGTTGATTAATTCCACCCCGGCCCCGCAGGCTTGTTTGGATCAGGACCCATCAAACTTGAGGATCCATAAGTCATTGGTATTCTGGGGCTAGGGAGGGAGAGTAGCCTTTGGATTACTATTGGGAGACCTAGGAGGAGCTCCCTCCCGAACTACTGGCATGAAGGTAGAGTTTACCTCCAGAGGCATTTGGATTTGGGATTCCCAGGGAGACGGCACCAAAGGAGTGCATCCCATAGGAACACTAGGCTCCAGAGAATCAGCTATATGTTCTTTATTTTGGAAGGCATCGATGTACCGGTTAGCGACCAAAAGGTAGGGCCCACACTCAAGATTTGAATGTTTCTAATAGTGCACTCGGCACCAAGTACCAGATAGGAGTGTATCAAGGGTCGTTGTGGCACCTTGACAGTCAATCTCAACTCTCACCTTTTCTTCTAGGTCCTAGGTTCTCTGCAGCACTACGGGATCCTCTCTGGGGATGAAATTGAATGTTAAGATCCTAAAGGGTCGATACACCCCCGGGGAAGTCTCAGAGAAGAAGACCTCACTGACCCTCCCAACCTCGGTAAGGGCCTATTTCATCTGAGGTTCACTTTTGACCCGGATCTTATTTGATTCTCCTTCCTAGGGGAGCCATAAATGGGTAAAGTCGGTCGAAAAGTATCCATTCAAGGATTTAGACCAATTCTGACTTAATAACATCCCACAAGTCTCTAGGATGTCCACCACTTGAACATCGATTATGCTGGCTATCCTAGGGTCCTGGATAAGCTGTATCTGGATGTTCTTCAATTCCCCACTATTTTTACGGCAGTCTTATCCAACTAGATCACTGCACCATTAGATGGGGTGGGATACAATCTAAGCTTTTGACAGATGGATAAGGGCATGATGTTACCCAAAGCTCCAGAGTCTACTAAGAAATTAGTTATATTTTTGCCTTGGATATTTAGGCCTAGTAGGAAGGGAGGATCCTCATTGTTCCCCTGGAAGATGACCGCATCAGCATCTTTGAACGAGACAGTCTTGGGCGGGCGACTGACGACTTCTGGGTTCCCCAAGAGCTTCAGAAGAGACTTCTTCTGTTTGAGACAGTTTAGCAAGACCTCCATCAAGGTCATGGAGGTGGTGGTCTATTCTAACGCCTTTGTAATGTTGAATCTTCCCCCCGGGAATTGGTGACTTCCCTCGGCTAGGTCTTTTGCTTGGTTAGAGCTAGAACCTTTTGGAGGAGTAGGTCGGTTAGTCATGTTATTCTGGGGAGGAGGGGTGTCTTTGATAGGAGGTGTGGGTGTGTAGGCTGGTCCTTTACGAACCTGACTCTGAGTATTGTATGGAGTCCATGGGTTGGTGAAGGCGTTGGCCTCGAAGGGTAGGATAGATTCATTAAAGAATCCTTGCAATTCAGATTCCTCTTCATCTTCCCCAAAATTTTCGAAGAAGATGGTCTCATAGGTGAAGGCACTGTGGGTTGGCTATTGAATAGGAGGCTTGGGAGGAGTGGCATCATGCGACTATTGTCTGTCTAGCTAGGAGATCATGATGACTTTTTTGACAAACCTCTTGGGATTTGGGGTAGACCTAAGGATTCTTTCAAATTTTGCTGGGGAGAAAGACCCAATCCCGCTGAAGGCTTAACTCTTAAAACTATAACTCAGGGAACCCTCAGGAGGTGTAAAATTGGAATCTCGAGAGGGGGATGAGTTCACGCCCTCCTTCTAGCGCCAGTTTCTATTGACAGGTTTTTTCTGATCGGGACCACCAACAGTCATAAGTTGTCACCGGGTACTGGAGGTACCAGCCAACTCTGCCTGCAAAGGTTATCTGGGGAAGTTAGATTCCCAGGGCCTTCAAGCACTTGGGTGTCACTGTGGGGCTCAGTTGGGAGAAGTGACTATTCTTGAGGGGGATAGCTGGGAGATCATGATGACTTTTTCCAATGTGGCACAATTTACCTCATTTTGTGAACCCGTGTCGTTCAATCTACACCAATTAGTCATGGGCTGGAAGTCTACAATTGGTGTGAAGTGTGATGGTCTAGCACCATTTTGGTGGGCATTTTAGTTCGGAGGTGGGCCTCCGGTGTTCATTTTATTGTTCCATTGCTATTGATTGGGCCTAGGCCCATTGTGGAAGTTTCTCCCCCCGGCATTGTTTTTTTGGCCAGAGAAAATATTTTCCCTCTAGAAATTTGAATTTTGGGGCGCATAGGACCCTGCCTTCAGTTGACCCATGTCTATAATCAAGGTAGATAACATTCACTGGAGGGATTCAACCTCGGTGGTCAACTGAGTGTTGGTGTCACAATGTGATAGTTGTTGTTAGTTTCCTAGGAAGGCAGCAGTATTAGCCGGAGTCGATGGCGACAATCCTCCAGTCGTGGATGACTAAAAGAAGGGCACTCCGGATGGTTGTGCCTGAAACTATTGTGCCTGCTGCGACTGATTCCAAGGGAAAGCTTCTAGACCTGGTACCGCCTGAGACTGAATTGGATAAATGTACCAGGGCTACTGGTCTATCAGGGGTGGTGGAGGATTCATTTCCATCGAGGGAGCACCCATCGCCAGATTGGGGTTATACCCCTCAGCATATGTTGTTCCACCGGGGATCATGTTGAAGGGCGTACTCTACCCAATCCTACTTGGGGATTTGTTGAGACCACGGGATAATTCTAAAGCTAGGTTGTAAACCTTCACCAAAGTGTCCCAGTCACCCATGGTGGTTGTTCTCCAAAGGAGAGTGGCAACGAAGGGGTCCATCACATTAAGGTAAGTCTGTATGGTTACTTCTGGGGATGGAATAAAAGGGCCCGTGCACCACTTCAAGGCGTGCTAGAACCAATGGTTGAATGCTGCAAGAGGTTCATTGGGTTACTTCCTGATGGAGATGAACTAGCTATGGGACCAGGCTAGGTCCCCATGTACGTGAAAGGTGGCCAGGAAGGCATCCTCCATGTCCTTCCAACTGTTTATAGAGTTGGCAAGAAGGTTAAGGTACCAGTTCAACTGACCTTGCCCTAAAGACAAGGGAAACATCTGAGTCACAACATCTTCATGCTGGATCTGGTGTCAGTTCATGGCATCCTTATATGCCTATAAATGTTCTTCTGTGGGCTGTGAGCCTAAGTGCTCATATCATGGGTATATCTTCTCCGGGTGTGAGGGTAAGTCGTTGATTACACCCAAAAAAGTTCCCATTGGGGACCCGATATTTTTGAAATACGCAGCCATGGGGGAACTGGATTTTGGGTAGTTTGCGGACTGGTTCCTAGGAAGGCCTGAGAAGTTTGAGTATTCTAAGGTATGCTAGACCCCTAGAAAATAGTGGCTGGTGTGATTTTTGGGGAACGCTTCTTTCAAGAAGGCGGCTCAAGTTCGACAAACCTCTCGGGATTCGGGGCAGACCTAAGGATTCTTTCAAATTTCACTAGGGAGAAATACCCAATCCTACTGAAGGCTTGACTCTTAAAACTATAACTCAGGGAACCCTCAGGAGGTGTAAAATTAGAATCTCGAGAGGGGGACGAGTTCATGCCCTCTTTCTAGCACCATTTTCTATTGATGGGGTTTTTCTAACCAGGTCCGCCAACAGTCATAAGTTGTCACCGAGTACCGAAAGTACCGGCCAACTCCGCCTGCAAAGGTTATCCAGGGAAGTTAGATTCCCTGGGCCTTCAAGCACTTGGGTGTCAGGTCACGACAGTGCAGGGCTTGGTTGGGAGAAGTGACTGTTCTCCAGGGGGATAGATGGTTTCTTCAACTCGTTCTCTCCAAAGATTCAATGAGGTGAGGTTTCTCCTAGCATTCTATACTTAGCAAATAAAATAAAATAAAAGATCCTGCAGGGTTAGAAGTACTTCATCTAACTATAGTTATGTTTAAATGTTCAAGACATCAATAATACTCTGATATACTACACTAAATACTGAATAAATACACAACCATCAGCTAGTATTTTATCAGTAGCGAGGGAAAAAAGGTCGTTAATCTATTTGACATATCAGAGTAGAAGACATAAAGAACATGAAACATAAAATACTATTAACTCATAAGAATGAATGCCAACAACATCATTGTAAAGAATTCTCCCTTCTTCATTAATGTCTCTTCTAGCAAGCACTGGTGCGTAATACAATGGTGGCTCCAGGGGAGCGTCCAACTATTGAAAATGGGACAATGGAGCATTGAGCTCTGCAACTAGAATGATAAATCACCTTTCTATTACTGTGGATAGAAAAATTATCAATTTCATCAACCCTTGGAAATGGGCCGGTCTGGCTATTTATAAACATTTTCTTCTAACCCTAATCCTAACCCTATTTTACATCACGTTTCAATAAAATACAATATCTAGGGCTGGTACTACCTGTGCCACCCTACAAAAGACCTTGAGATGGAATAGGCCTGACATGTCAGAAGAATGAGACAAGAATATTCAGCGAAAGAATCAGCCTCGAGAAGAGAGCCAGGAAAGAGAAGGAAGAAATTAGATCCCTAAGGATTGAGGCTACATGCCTCATAAATGGGAAATGTGGCACCATGTCTCCAATGTGCCAGGTGTACCTTTGAATGGCACCTCGAGAAGACCATCTTATCAGGAAACCAACCATTGAGTCGATGCCCCCTTGATGTAGCCAACCACCTTTCTAACAGTCTTTATTAACCACTCCTGAAAGTGACCGGTCGGCCTCGGGGATCGGGACATGGATCACTTTAAAAGAATACAAAATTTGAGATCTGAGACTCTGGGATCCAGGAACTTACGTTCCCAAAAGAATAAATAATACCAAATATTTGGGTTTTCTCAGGAGCCCGAAGAAAAATTATGGTTTTTTGTTATCATTGAAAGCCTGGAGGAGGCCAGAGATGCCATCTTCATCGATATCCTTCAGGCTGGCCCTTCGGTACTTAGCCACCTCAATTTGTTCCCCCAGGTCTAGAACATTCTCCTTAAATTCATCGGCCATTTTTGCTGCATCGTAGCCACTAAGCACCATACGAGTTAATCTCATCATTTGAGCACCATCTAGTCCCTCCGGGGATTGATATTGGGACTTCATCATTTCATCAAAACTCCCCAAAACTAAATCCTCTAGCGTGCACATATCTGTACTAAGGGGGTCAACCCTGGAAGTCTTTGTTACAAAAGACTTGTATAAATTGAAAGAATATTTTACTACATTGACCTTCTCCTGTAGGGTTCCCACAAGTTGCTTGGTTACATCCAATGTGAGGTGAAGTCTAGAGTGTTGGGTCCTCATGAAATCAAATGATTCATCCCCTAGAATTCTAGATTCAGAAACCATTTCCTCTCCCAAGCTAAGGAGTTCTTCAAGCTCTACCTTCCATGCTTGATAATTTTCAATATCACCCTCCCATAGCCTAATGAGATTCTCTGCCTAGTGCAAAACATGTCGGGCCACATATAAATCTAGGAGGGTGGATACTAGGAAACACCGGGTGTTTCCTATTTGTAGAGAAACCCACTCGTCAACTGCCTGAGCCTTCTTCTTCATTGTTCGCAGGGATTCTATGTCACTCTGTGGTAGATCTTCAGATGTGGAAGCCTCTGAAGGAGTGGCACTGATAGGTCGAGCTAGCTCAGTAAGCAACCCCATAAGGTTTGCATTTTTTTCCTTTGGGCCTCTTTTCATAATGGGCCTCCATTGCCCTAGCTGCCTCCTTCAACAAGTCCACCTCACCCTATTTTCCCCTCTTCCCTAGTGATACCTCTGCAACATTGTAATCTCTGGGCTCTATGGTTGCTTCATCAGCGTCTGGGGGAGGTTTCGCCACAATGACAACTATTTCTCCACCTGGCCCGGTTCAAAGAGTATGAACTGTCCAGGCTTTCTTGGCCTTTTGTGAGGCCTAGACCTGAGCCATCATTTTGGCTAGGGAGAGAGGAGTTTCGGGAGTGGATAGAGCCTTTATTTTCCTGCTCTCTACTAATCACTGAGGTGGCAGGGGTGGCTTATTTTCCAAAGTCTGTTGTCTTGGTTCTTCTTCGATGCCCTGTGGCTGCTCTTCCTCAGTGGTGTGGGCCTCATCAATCCCTTTTCCTGTGTCTTCTCCTTTATTAGTAATATCCTCCCCACCAAAATCCATCTCCTCAGCCTTGTCCTTTGTATCTATTGCTTTGTCTAGACTTCTGTTGGCTTCTTCAGGGATTTATTCTTCGTGTTTCTCTTCTTGTTTCTTGGCATCTGCCGTCGGGGTTTCTTTTTCTGTTGGCACATCCTTTGGCAATAATGGAGATACTGGGTTGAGATTTAAAGTCTAGGCCACGGTAATTACTTTCCCAAAGGTTGCTCTTGGGAGTGGTGCTTGGAACGCGGCGGCTGGGTTATAGTTATTCCCATAGGTCTGGTTCCCCCAGCAGACACCATTTGTTCATTCTGCCTTTGTTGGTCCACCCTCAGATTTTGCATCTCTAGAACTTCAGAGGCAATCTCTGGCTCTGCTTCCCTTTCTTCTATTTGTTCCTCCTACTCCTGTGCAGGCTCTTGTTCTGCAGTTGGGACTTCTGCCTTTGTTTTTCTGGTGTCCCCCTACAGGTTCCCAAACTCGTCGGTTGCAAAGACATCATCAAATTCCTCCTGTGAGGGAGGACTAGCTGGGACTTCGGCAGGCTCTGTTTCTCTTTCCAGCTTTGGGGAACTGGAAGAGAGAATCTCTACTTGTGGGGTCTAGGACGTACCCAACCCCAGCTCTGCCTTAGGATTTTAGTTAAGCCTCTTCTTCCTTTGGGTAACTATCGGTGGCCCCACATCCCTTAGTGCAGCTTGTTTCGTTGGATATACCCCTGTGGCCTTTACCATTAAGGCTACTAGTGATGGGGAGGAAGGGGGACGAATTGGCCCGGCCATGAGCACTAGAGTGGCCAATTGTGTGATTAACTTTTCCCTCATTTGTTGGGAGGCTGCCATTGACTGCTTTATTTATTCTTTTATGGGGACTTCTTGCATAAGAGGGGTTGTATCTATTCCTTTTCCTTTATCCACTCCCTGCGAAGAAGTCCCGGCCCCTAGAGTTAATTTTGGTGCTGGCTGGGCTGCTCGGCGGGTACCTCTAGGGCACACCTTCTTGAAGTATGCATGACTTTTCTCGACCACCTCTCAGGTGAAGTCCTCAATTGTTGGCCCTTCTTGGGCATCCCAATTTACTGGTGGGAGGGCCATTGTATCAATCCCCTTTGCTTTGTACTAGGGATCGATCGTGGGGTAGGTGTCTGAGAAGTCCTCCGGGAACCTCTGGAGCTTCAACCTTTCCATCATGCCTACCATCATCTTGACATAGTGCTGGCTCCAAACCTCCATGTCATCTTGGCAATCTTCCCAAAAATCCTCCATATGGTAGTGGTGGGGCTCTGAAGCCTGAGGAAGTGCCACTGCAATCTCGTCGTGTGGATCAATTTTTTTTTGTGTTAAGTAGAACTCTTCTAGGTTGTAGATTTTAAGCTCGTTATCTGCCTCTTTTGCGGTGGCCAAGCTGCATGAGTAGTTCCCACAAGTGATTGGGAATAGAATATTGGTTACCTTCTTTAAGGCAAAGAGTGCATGCAACTCCATTATCTGCCTGCAGTATTCCAAGAGAATGATCTTTTCCCCACAATATTTGGGCAACAAGTAGGATTTCCCAGAGGAGCTGGTGACCCTAATATAAGTGTGCTGTTGGAATTGGATGTAATAATGTCCATAGCTCTAGACCAAATTCATCATCTCTGTGGATAGGTAGTATCCTACATCCCGGGTAGATGTGAGCAGGTGATAGTAAACGAATGCATCGTTTACTCAACAAAAACTTGGGAAGCTGGCCTCCCACTGAAATTGCGGGAAATGGTCCCACGGTGCCTTTTGTCCTGGGCCAATCCTGAGCACACTATCTGTAAGTAGCCCATAGGTGTGGGGCCTCTGTTGCGCAAGGGCCCAAAAAACATAAGAAGTCATGTAAAATTTCTTTTTCCTGGCCAGTTGGAGGAGCTGGGATTCGACGTGGTTCAAAATTATAGCTACCCAGTCAAAGTATCCTCCTTTGGTGGAGATTCCAAGGAGGAAGTAATATATCCATTTAGCGAATTCTTGGGCAGAGTGCTGCCCAAAGACCCAGGACAACGCTATCATTCCCATCTGAATGCTCTCTTTGAACTCGAACTTGAGAATTTCTATCTTCATCCTCTTAGGGTCCCTCTTCGGAACCTTGAGCCAGTGAATGTTCATGTATATCTGGGTGATCTCCTCCAACTACATGAATTGGGCTAAGGCATCTGCCCTTGTAACCATAGAAGGCTTGTCAAATTGAGGGATCCCCAGACCTGCCTGGAATGTGTGAGGGTTGAGGGATACCAGTGGAGTAGGGTACCCAGTGGGTTCTGCGACTGCGAGCATAACAACCCAAATAGAAGAGTTGTAAGTGGCGGCCAATGTCAAAATAAGCTTTGAAGATTGTACAGAGAATGGGAAACAAGCCACCTTAAGAATCTCGGAGTCCCCGACATTGATGGCTAGCTGATCTCCAGCCTGTCGCTGGATGTAAATCATTTTCACTAAGGCCTACATTTTTGGCCATGTCCCGACACTTGTGTCGGTAATGAGTTTAACCTTAGACTTTATCTTTGAGCCCATGATAACACTATCCTACACAAACTTCATGGTTAGGGGCAACTTCACCAGGGCCCTTTCCATTTTGGAATTAATAGCCACTCTGGTAGCCGTCGTGGAAGGTAGCTCTGGACTTCCGAGTGGTGAGGATGCAGATGCTTCAGACATGTTTGGAAGCATACTCTAGAAACCTATAAGGCAAAGTGACCATCATAATGTATTAACAAATAAATACTCTGGGGTCCAGAGATCTAACCACCATGATGCCTGCTTTTCCTAAAAACTTAGTTTCATTCAAAAAAAACCTGAAAAGCACATGCATTACATGAACTTAAGATTGACTAAACATCTGGGTCTAGGAATTTTATCATGTTTGGTAAGGACACAGGATGGATGATGGTAGGAGACCTAGAGCCCGGAGAACTAATCATTGGTGAGGATGTGCAAAAAGACAAACCGTCAGGCCCATGTGGGCGCTACGTGTATAGGTAATAAATAGGAGTTATGGTGATGACGGCGGAGCCAACTGTCTGAACGCGCAAAAAGTAAAGGCCACTTAGATAGATTTAAATACACACATGGTACATAAATGAGGGCTTGGCTGGTTTTACAGAGGAGAGAGAAAACTGCCTATTTGAAACTGGTCGAGAGCCGAGTTTCAAACAGGTGGTATTCTACTCTGAAATGAACTTACGGGTGGAAAACTAGCGATACAGGCAACTTGACCATCTTGCTAAGCTATTTGGAAGGATATACATAAGATATACATAGGGGCTGATGGATATATACATAGGGAATGGAAGGATATACAACAAATATACATGAAGATTCACACATATACACCTCAGAATGACACCTACTAGAAACCATGCAAAGCATGAAATATATACAGCTTTCTACATTATTTACAAGCCAACCACACCTCCACAGAGGGCAGACAACCCTCTAGCAGAGCTAACCCACCAACGGGCGACAAAACTAGAAAGAGAAAATGAACAGA
This sequence comes from Thuja plicata, assembly GCA_018584345.1. NCBI lineage: Eukaryota > Viridiplantae > Streptophyta > Pinopsida > Cupressales > Cupressaceae > Thuja > Thuja plicata. The sequence continues at coordinate 3,463,798 of MU226104.1, forward strand.
ACTAAAAGACAACAAAAACTAGGAGGGATTACACCAGGCAGACGGAAAACCGATGGGAAAAGAGACACCAACTTGAGAATGCCAAAAGGAGGAGGAAATAAGTCACCATGAAAGCTCTACAATAGCTACAGCTACCAAATGATCACAACCTGCCACTACGAAGCACTCACAATCACCTGAAAAGGATGGAAGTATTTAGCACTGATTATCGTTAATTCTCTGCAAATTGCTCTGAAATCACTTTGAGTGCGTGAGTGTTTTAATCACGGTAAATGTGAAAATGATAGATAGCTTCTATTTATACCCATGGTAAAAAGGAAATCCACCTCCTTCTAGCAATCTCCTGATAGGAAAAACCTCCAGACCCCATGCTCAGGGATTCCCCATGATGATCACCTTAAGAACATCATGGCAAAGAATCCCAGAGTTCGGAGTCCGACTCCCAACAAAGGACAACCTCCAGGACCAGGGTCCTGGAGACGAGAAACCAACCAAACAAAACATGACAGTGGGGAAGAAAATCCTAAAGAAAGAAAATAAAAGGAGAAAGACAAGGCAAGAACCGCAAGCAAAAACAAAAACAAAACAAAAAATGGGGGACCCAACATTTTGCACACAAAATGTAGGGACGAGGATGCAGGGCATAACACTAAGGATCATAGAAATGCAAATGTAGATACATATTTCAAGGAATTGTGAGCAATAAAAATGATCTCTTCCTTCCAAAGAAAATATCTTGGGCAAAGATAGCCTCGTTATAAATGAGAGAATATATTAATATTGTCTTATATCTTCATATTGGGAGAGGGAACCTAGATCGATTGTATGCATTGAAAGGTGTAGTATTACACAATTATACAATTTTATTATTTGTAGTTTGGAATGAAATTTCCATTCACATAAATTGGAAATAGTTTATTTTATAATAATATAATATGGGCATTTTTCAAAGTTTAGGGTGTGATTTTTTTTCCATTTTTAAGGCACATAGTTTTGATCTTCTAAAGTTGTTAGTGGAAATTTTATGTTTCGGAGAAATAAGGTAAATAAGGGTATGTTTAATTTAATTTATTTTTTAGGTTCATGTGAATATCAATTTTTGGAATCAACATTTTTAATATAAAAATTAGATTGTACATGTTGGGATCAAGAAACACTGAGAGGGGGGTGAATCAGTGTTGTAGCACTTTTAACTAATCTTAACCATTTTAAACTTGAGCACGCTATGACTAAAATAATAAGAAAATAAAGACAAAGAAAATAACTAATAACACCATGATTCGTAGTCAAGGAAACCCTGGTCAAGGGAAAAATCCGGTGGGGATGGTACTCAAAAATTATGCACTAAGAGTATAATATCCATGTTAGGAGACCTAGCCCTATTAGGAACTCAATATTACATTTATTACAAATTCATGTTAAAGGATGAAACCCTGTTAGGGGTGATACAATGCAGCTTACTGCTCTACTAGGACATACTCTCCATATTTTAGAAGAAGTTATATAATACAAAAAATGAACTATAGTAGAATTTTCTATCCTGAAGTAGTTCCAGTTGAATCTCACAAACATAATCATAGAATCTGCACTTATTCTTCCATTTTTCATACATACTTCATCATCACTCATCTCAAAAGGTTCACATATATAAACTTGATAAACTTTATTTCTGAGTCGACTCACTAGTTCTTCACAAAACATGTATCCATACTTGGCCCATAATAAGATACATAAAATGTGACCATTCATGCACCAAGGTATGTGAGGACCTATCATAAATCATAAAATAGAGAAAAAAAATAACTTATGTTAAGTCTTCAATCGCCGCATCCACTCATATGCCTTGTTTTCAATGTTACCTATACTCGCATGACTTCACCAACCTGTAAATTCTTCCAGACATAAACAAAACACTAGAAACAATAAAATAAGATGTAGTACAGCCCATATATCATGTAACTAATATTTCATGCCATCTTGATGAGTATATTGTGCTCGCCAACCAAAACACTTCAACTGTATACTGTAAAATGTCTAGATGTACCTAGGCATTTTTCACTTAGCTGGTCATCCAAAATATATCTTCATACCAAGTGACCTTGACAGAGATATGTGTTGCCATAAATGACAAAATATACTTAATCACATACTAATCACTTTCCAACAGTACAATCTTCTTATCAACACATCTATATTTCATTAAAGAAAGGAGTCTTTTCAAGCTGCGTTGCAAGTTTCAAATATTGAGAAATTTCAAAATTGTGTGCTTAAGCCTTTATGATGAATTCATATGTAGATACAAGGTGTTAAAATTATTGTAAAAATGAATGAATCAATTATTTTCTTCTCGATTTGATTGTGTAAGTGTTTTTAGCATCAACATTTCATATCACACTCTGTGATCCATCATCATGATGAGAGAGAGTGCAAGAAATGTAAAAACATAAGATGCAGACCAAGCATCACTCAAAAGATGAATAAGATTCCTCCCCTTCTTTTTATACATTTTTTGAGTGAGGATTGTATCATATATTTTTTACATTTCTTGTACTATCTCTCATCATGATGATGGATCATGGAGTGTGATCCGAAACGCTGATGCTAAAAACACTTACACAATCAAATCCATAAGAAAATAATTGATTTAAATGAATTATGGAAATATGATAATGTTAAAAGGATTGAAATAAATACCTTTGGAATTGGGACTCGATTTAATGTCACTAGGGTTGATATGATGATTTAAATAAAATATATTATTTACAAGTGTCCTATGAATGTTTATGATAGGGTTCTTGGAGATTTTATTACTTCCTTTATTGTTAATTTAAAGAGTAAAGTGTAATAGCATCATTTGGAGGTTCGTGGCACTGGAGGATGGAGGAATTTACATCATCTCAAGTCATTTTGTCACTTTGAGATGGTGTTATGCATGAGAAGCATTTTTGACATTTTTGGTTTATTTTTCTATCTTTATTTCTTTATTAATGCTCACAAATCTAAATAGTGCATATATTGTGAAGGTTACGCTTTCAAGATAGGTTTGGGATTTGGTGTTGAGCTCAATATGGATTTTTTCTAGTGATCTTTAAAGTATATGATCAAGGATTATACCCTTTATTAGTTATTAGACAATGATAAAGATCTACTGCATCTCTTAGGGATCATTGTTGAATAATTAAAGACTTTGTGACTTGAGACTAAGAGATCAAGAACAAATATCAAACCTACACCTTTCCAAGGGTCAAGAGACAGCTTGATGGAGATCTTCTTGGTTCAGGATTTGCTAATTTTGGAGAAGATATTCTCAAAAAATGTGTATTGATATTATTTAATCAACAAGTTTTGTTATGTAATAGTTAATGAGGGGTCCCTAAGGAAAGGTGAATTTGATGTTTTAAGGATCAATTTATTAAGGGAGGATGTTGGTGTAATACATCGATTATTGTAGTTATAACTATTACCTAATTGTTAATGATTGGTAACTACATCCTCTTTATTGTATAAATCTATTGCTATTCACTAAATAAGGTCACCAAACATTTTCATAATTCTTCATTGAAATAACATCACTTCATATTAGGTTGACAACAATGCACATCAATGACAAAAATAATCTCATCCTCCTCCTCATCCTCCTCCTCCTCCTCCTCCTCCTCCTCCTCCTCCTCCTTCTTCTTCTTCTTCTTCTTCTTCTTCTTCTTCTTCTTCATCCTCCTCTTCATTTTCTTACTCCTCTTCTTCATATTCTTTATTTTCAACCTCCTCTTCTCTATTTCCTCCTCCCTTCCTCTTCTTTATTTTCCTCCTTTTCCTAATCCTCTTTATTTTCTTTCCACTCTACTTATCATTCTTATTTTGGCACCCATCTATCTAACAATGCCTGTTCTAGTTCATCTAAAGAATTAATATCTTTATCCAATGGTAAATACCATTTGAGGGGTTCACCTGTTACTAAAAGAAAAACATTTATTTTCCACAATTTTTTTCCAGAAGATACTTATATTTATACTACCATTGCAATGCATCTTCACTTCCATAAAAACCAAGAACCCTCATTGAAACTAGAGTTTAAGAGAAAATGCTTCTACTATAATTCTATCAAATCTGATTGAACCGAATTTGATCAAACCAAAACATGATGTAGTTGAACTCATATTAAAATATGAAAAAATCCCATAATAAATTTTTTTCAATCATTCCAAAAATTTCAAAAATAGCACTTGATTTGTGACCTAGAAAGTGTATTTATGAAAAATCATAAAATTGAAATAACATCCCAATTTATAATGATAAAAACCTAATATTTGGCCTAGGGAGTATGAACCCACATAGGGAAGCAAGCACTCTCAACTGAAGTCTTCCCATGGTTACTAGGGTTTAAAATATCTTGAAATGGAGTTTGCATCTTTGATTGTAGTTATAACTTAGCTAGTTCTTGCAATTGTGGCTGTGTAGCAATGAGATTAGCCTACTTCATGGAGGAAACAAAGGATCCTTTTCCTTTATGAACCATAGTAGTCCAAACCTCATTAGTTTTCGTAGCCTTGGAGAAGATACTTCCTTAGGAGGAGACTTAGCCCTTGGGATGGAAAGTGGGAAATCCATAATTTTGTGCATAGAAGATTGAAACTGATAGTAGGCATTGGGAAAATTAAAGTTAAGAATGTGTTCAAAGAAACGTTGACCTCCAACCTAGATGTCAATAGTCTCTTTTAGATCTTGAGATAAATTAACTTCCACACAAACCATTTTTGGGGGACAAGCATGAAAAAAGTGATCAGGCTCCATGCGAACCACCTTGCTAAGAGATTGAGTAATAGTTTTCAAAAATGTATGCCAAGGAAATGGTGAACCATGAAAGTCTATCTAGAATGAGACCTTGATTTTTTTCTAATCAGAGATGGTAAATTTTCATGACCATGGATCAAATAAAATAAATTATGACCTAATAAGCTAGGGTCCATGTTTGAGAATGCCATCAACATGTCAGGGATTGGAAAAGTGAAAGAAAATGTCATGCCCAAAAGTTGGGCAAAAACACATGAACAAAAAATTTTAATAACGCACATAAACAGGATACCCAAACAATCCTAAGGGTAGCATGTGCACGCGAAATGGTGCAAAGGGATAAATGAAACCAGAAAAGGTCTCAAGGAGAGGAATAGCTTTCACAGCTATTCTAAAGGATGTCTAAAGCTCCAAACTAGATCTGCATGAAAACTGAGGCAGTTGACCAAGAGTCAACTATACTCTGAAATAAGTGAATGATGAGCACTAGGGTTTTCTCGATCCTAAGGACGTCTCAAACATGCAAAATGAGGACAGTTGACTAAAAGTCAACTAGAGTTGACCAAAAGTCAACTAGAGTTGACCAAAAGTCAACTATACTCCAACATAAGAGAAGGGACATAACTAGAGACTACTAAGTTCTATAGAGGACAAAGGCACGCAAAATGAGGTAGATGACCAAAAAGTCAACCCATGTTGACCAAAAAGTCAACTATCTCCGTAAGGCATGAAACTGGGATCTAAGGGTTCAAAGAGTACAGGGATTACCGGGTACAAAAATTAAGTTGATCGGAGAGGGGGTTTGACCATGGTTGACCAAAAGTCAACCGTGCATGAAGCTGGCCCAAGGCAGCAATATTACCTTTAACAGGTGTATATGGCGAAGATGAGGAGTTGATTTAACCCCTGAACGATAAATACATCTAGGAAGAAAACTAATAAATCAATGTGAAATAAACTAAATTAAATAATTCTAATTAACACACCACATTAAATCAATCTATATTAGAAGCCATATTCATACAAATGCCATTTAAAAAAAAATAGTCTAACTCTTAATATAAATATCTCTTCTTCTTTTTTTTTTAAAAACATTTATTTAACATTTCGAAACTATATTTAATTTAATAACTAAATGTAACTTCCCTATATATTCGCAAGTCTTTAAGTAAAAAAAAAATTAATAAATAAATAACTAATTTAAATCTTAAACATTCTTTAAAAAAAAATAAAGCTTTAAATAAAAATATAAAACAACTAAACTAAAACTATCCCATTTTAAATTTAAAATAACCATATTTAAACTCTTTATATAAAAAAATATAACTAAAAATAAAATCTAGTTTAACAAAATCAAATCTGATCTAATAAAAAATTTGATATCCTATCTACACAATTATCATGCTAAATTATAAAAAGGAAATAAATTAATCTGGGGTTTGGTATGGGGGAAGTGGCCGAACACAGCGACGGCGGAGGGTTATACAAGGGCAGCGGCGGACGAACGGGTCGTTGGCGGGGAGAAAGGAGGAGGTGGCTGGGCGGTGTGGTGGCCGCGGTGGCAGCGACACCACCCACGCCAGTGGTAGAGAGGAAGGGTAGAGGGGGGAGTGCTGGCCAGCGGCGGCTCTGCCCCACTGTTTATACAGTGGGCAGCCCGCGTGCTGCACGACCCCCAACGCATGAGCTACGGTTACGGGGGGGTTTCGACCCTCCCCAAATCCGAAACGTGATTTATGTTATGTTTTTTTTTTGGTTTTAATATAAATTATTTTATAACAAGGGTTTATCCATTATTATATATATATATATAATATGCAAACATTTAAAAATAATAATGATTAATAGACTGGTGAACATGTCTATTTTTTTTAAAACAGTGAGCACTAAGAAATATTTTTTTAAAAAAAAAATTACATGGTTACATTCTATAATTTATTGCTAAGAACTTGGTGGAGATAAAATTTAATTTGAACACATTTTTTTTTAATTTTTATTTTTTAGAATTACTTCTAAGTATAAATCATTGATTGTCTTAGTCCCTCAAGAACACAAATGAAATCATAATGAAATAAATTTACAACTATGATTCTACTACATAATATAAACCTATAAAACTTACATAAAGATTTACCAAGCTTCTTCTCTTAACTCTAATTTTAAAGAAAATGATACACTTCCCATTGAAATACCCATATTACAATAATGATATAAGGATTACAAAACATATTTAGGATTCAAACCTCTTTAAAAGTTCTCATACAAACTTGCAAAAACTTTAAAACAATATAGGTTACAAGGCTATAGGAAAATCCGCCATCAAAATTTCTAAAAAAAATCGTGTTAAGACATGAGGTCTACAAATGATCATTTTACAGTTGTCCACATCTGTCCAAAAGGTTGATCTTGAATGCTACTCCATCTAACTAAACCTGATAAAAGGGAGTTAACCAGGGATGCTCGCCACCCAACCTAGGCCTTTACAAGGCCACCCCGGAGCTTGGGGATCCATTCTGGAACGGGTTACAAACAGAAAAACCCAACAAGTAGGAAAGAAAAAAAATAGAGACTCAAACACAAGAAGACTTCCCAACATCAAGATGAACAAGAGGAAGTATCTCCAAGAGACATCTCAGAAACAGGGGTAGTGGTAGACCTCACTGAAGGAGAAAGTCAAGATCACAAATAATACACAAGCCTCACATGGACTTGATAAGGACCATCTTTACAAGATGCTATCCTGAATAACCTCCTTATACCTCCTAAATGCCCTCAGGCCCATCTTGGCTTCATGGGTATCATGTTACCCCAAGTTTATCCCTCCTCACATGAGAGACTCTACACTTAACAGGAATCATTTCCAACTACCCCTCCAAGGATACTCTGCCCTCCCAAGGGTGAGTGTACCTTGAAGACCCATTCAAAATCAAACACAAAGTAAAGACATTGAGAAACAAATAAAGAAATTCCAACAAAAAAATAAAAGCTTCAAAAAACCATAAGACTCCATTAATGGAGTCTGAGCTCAAGAACACATAAAAACACAAGAAATTAACTTAAAAGAATTCCAACCTTAATCCAAGCTATGGTGTAAAGAGGAATGGTGTTGAGCTATCCTTCCTAAGCTCCTCCAAAACCTCCTTCAAAATGAATTCTGTCTCTAAGGGTAGAGAGTGGGCGAACACTCAACTCATCCTAAAATCTTCCCTAAATAGGCAAACCTCCAACATGAGCAAGGCTTAACCCAAGGGTGAGGTAACTCTAACCAATCCTAAACTAAACCACATCCTAATTCTCCAAGGGTGAAGTCAAAAGAAACTTGGGTAGAAGAGAGAGTGAGGCTAACCAAAGTCACACTCCTCTTCAAAATTCGCTCAAAGATGAGAATGACACTTAAAGGGAGTAATAAATGAGTTTAGAGGCTCATTAATGATAGAAAATGACCCCTAACCCATAGGGTACCAAGTTGGGTGACTAAAACTGACCCCGGTTACCTCCTAGGAGCCCAAAAG
>MU226104.1:3472159-3508457 GCA_018584345.1 Thuja plicata
TTACCTTGGTTCCCCTTTACTAGCCATGTCCATACTTAAATTACAACACTTGCCAAATTTGGCACATTAAATTAAAACATTAGACATGACTTAATAACATGAACATTTACTAATTTAATAACACACACGCAAACCACATTCACGAAATAAACACATAACAATGAGGCCCATGTCTCTTTATATAGACAGGTCCTTGGAAAACACGGGTATTTACATAGGTTCCAGTACAGGGTCCCCGATTTAGATCCATGGTCAACTCTTCCTGCACACTCAATGCACACATCAGTAGATCCAAAACAACATGATATAAAACATAACATAACGTCAATAATATATGTAAGCATATAAACCACATTGCATTTAGAACTGAAATATCCTAGCATCGGTTTCCTAAACCGAGTTCATCATGTAACATTCATACATTTTAAATCCATATAAGACATCAACATAAACTAAACTGAATCGGAACATAAAGCATCTCAAAAGTATCCTGATTACAAAATCAGGTGCTGAATAAATAACACAGGATTCCACCGATCCTCAAATGTATAAATAGTCTCTGATAGTCAAAGTATGTCAAAGCATAAACTATTTAAAGCATGAGAACAAAATAGTAAAACTATAACAGTCTAATGTAGGTCTCACAGAAAAATAACCTTTTGTGAGATAAAGGATGCTGTCAAGCTGAACCCCATGAGGGGCTGTTTGTTTAGAAACCCAATCAAACATCATGCTTTTAGGTGGAACTTTCCCCACAAAGTATGATATTAAAGTATATTTTTCAAGCCATTCACAAGCACTATCAAAATCTTGCACATGCAACACAACATTAGGGGTACCAGAAGACATACCTCCTAAATTTTTTTTGGGAAATACTTGCGAGGCCATTTGTTTGGAGGTACCATGGTCGTCCGTCGCCAAAACTCCAACACTAGCATCAAATGATGGGTTGAGGTTGGTTAGAGCCATTAAAAAGATAAAAATCACACAATAAACGCAATATGACAAAGGAAGATGCAAGACATAGAGATTACAAAGAGACAATCAACCCAAATTCTAGTAGAGCCCCTAATACATTTTTTCATAATTATAAATCTTTCAACATTATAATTGCTAAACACATATTTAAAATGAAGTATAATGACACTTCTAATAGTCCTACTCAAAAGAAGATTCACAAGAAACAGTACAGGAAAATCATTTTATTTTTAAGATTAAAGCTCAATTGTCCCCAAAACATGATAAAATTTCTTTTATTATTTGTTGGTTATTTCTGTATTTTTTTACTACTATTTTTCTATTCATAATGTCTATCTATTTTCATGAAAGATTTTTATTTCTTTCTCTTTTTAATAGGTTGGAACTCTAGTTTCCCATTTTATCTATCAAAAAATATTATAATTATTTTAATTAATTTTAAAAATATATATATAATATACAAAATAATTTTCAAATCTATTCTATTCTTATAAAGTAACTGTATATATATTAAATACATGTATCTGAAAATGCTAGAGAAATACCAATTTATAACTATTTTATTTTACTTTGAAATTATTTACATATATAGAAATATAAAGTTAACTAAATGTACTGTTTATTTAAGAAATCTAATGTTTATTATTAAATATTAGTATTTTAATGTACAAATGACTGTCAAATTCAAAATAAAAAGATTAGTTCTTTTTATCTTAACATATAGAATTGCTGAAAAGTTGAAAATCATCAAAAGGGAGGCCTAAAGGTGGAGCAAAACCAAGTTTCATGACATCTTCCAATGCAAAAGAGACCTTGAGATGAAACTGACCATCTGCCAAAAGGACATGGCTATGGGGGAGGCAACCTGGGAGGAGCAATAGGAGGAGGAAGAATGGAGAAACAAATGGAAATAAAGCCTTAAGAGGGAGGAGATTTTCTGGAAGCAAAGGTCACGGGTTCAATGGCTGAAGGAAGGTAACCGTAACTCTGCCTTTTTCCACAGATCTGCCTCCATCCATAAAAGAATAAATACTATTAAATCCCTGGAATCTGATGGGAACCTTCTCTCGGAGGGGGGCGACATTGGTAATCATGCTGCTAATTTCTTCCAAGGAATCTTCCAAAGACCACCTTAGCCTAGGGTGGATACTAATTTTGACTCCCTTAAGGATGTTATCCCCAATATTGTTTCTGAGGGAGACAACGAGATCCTATTATCCAAGGTCTCAGAGGAGGAATTTAAACTAGCGATTTTCTCCATGGGAGCCTATAAATCTATGATTCTGGATGGGTTTCCCCTGGCCTTCTTCTAGCACTTTTGGGGGGTTGTTAAGTATGACCTCATCCATGAGGCCTATGACTTCATCAGAACAGGAAGTATCATGAAAAGAATCAACAAAACTTACATTGTCATGGTACCTAAAGTGCCAGACCCTAAATGCTTGAGTGACTTCCAGCCTATAAATCTTTGCAACACTACCTATAAAATCCTATCTAAAATAATTACCAACATGCTCAAACCCCTCCTTGGAAAATTCATCAACCCCAACCAGAAGGGGTTCGTCCCGGGAAGACAAATTCTTGATGTTGTTATCACCACCCATGAAATCATTCACTCGATGGAGAAAGGTAAAAATGTTGGTATGGCTCTGAAACTAGACATGTCCAAAGCTTATGACAAGGTTATTTGGAATTTCCTGGATGAGGTTCTCAGGAAATTTGGGTTTCATGAAAATTTCATCAATATTACAAAGGTGGCGGTGGAAACAGTCAACTTTGTTGTGCTAGTCAATGACACTCCCTAGGGATCCTTTACTCTTGAAAGGGGCTTACGTCAGGGGGACCCTCTTTCCCCCTACCTTTTCCTCCTGGTGGCTAAAGTTCTGGCTCAGAACTTACTGAAATTGGAAAATGCTGGATCTATTGCTAGTTTTAAACCAGCTTCCACCCTCAACCCTGAGGTTCTGTAACAATTTTTTGATGATACATTCTCTTTGGAAAAGCCTGCATCCATGAAGCTAGAGAGTGGAAACACCTTTTGAACAATTATGCTTTGGCGTCGGGACAAGTGATCAATTACAACAAAAGAAAAATTTACTTCTTCAACACTGAATTGAGAATGCAGACTCTAATTGTGGATTGCCTGGGCTGTAAGGGAGCTTCGCTCTCGGATACCTATCTTGGTCTTCCGCTCATGGTAAAGGAAGTTGCTGATGAATTCTGGAACTCCATTATGGAGAAAACGCAGAAAAAATTGGTGGGTTGGAAAGGCAAGGTTCTCAGCAACGCTGAGAAAATCCAACTTCTTTTGGCTACACTCGAAGGTATCCTGATTTATTTCCTGTCCCTTTTCAAAATTAATGACAGGAATACGGAGAAACTAGAAAAAATCTAGAGGAATTTTCTTTGGTCTGGGATGGAGGAAAAGGCTATAATGAACCTGGTCAACTGGGACACTGTCTTCCAGCCAAAGCTGGTCAGAAGGCTGGGAGTGAGAAAAAACAAGGACTTGAATAAAGCTCTCATCTCTAAATTGGTCTGGCAGCTCTTTAGAGGAACCACGGGATGGTGCAGGATTATGAAGCCAAAATATTTCTCCAACGACCGATTCCCCTTTGGGAAAAATCTTCCCTCTGGCTCAAGAATATGGAATTTCATCTATAAAAGCAAAGGAATTCTCCTCAAAGGTCTAAAATGGCTGGTCGGTAATGGCACTCACATCCATTTCTGGGATGATTGGTGGGTGGGGGAAAAACCCCTAGGACAGACAAAGTTTGGTACTATCAAGGATAGAATGATCTCCCACTTTGGGGATAAAGTCAACAATTACATCTCCCAAGGTAAGAATTGGAAAGCTCTTGCTAATGCTTTCCAGGACCAGTTACAAGTCCCTCCTAATATAGTAGAAATCTAGAAGCTCATTGAAGGCATCAAAATTCCTATTTCCCAGACCAAAGACAAAGCCATCTGGTGCCATAACAACTCTGGGGAAATAACGGTGAAGTCTACTTATCTAACCAATCTGAAGACTGTGGCAAATGAAAAAAGCCAGGGGAAAGTCTGGACTCCCTAATTAATCCCCAAAATCAATTTCTTTTGGTGGACTGCCCTTCATGGTAAAATTCTCACACTTGATAATATCTAGAAAAGGGGGATACAATTAGTTAACAGATGTGTTCTCTGTAAAACTCATTCATAATCTATCAACCACATCCTCATCTACTGTCCTTATGTGTCCCAGGTCCAGACCAAAATTCTGGGTATTATGAGACTGAATTGGGTCTTCATGGAGGAATTGGACCAATTTGTCTACAACTGGGGAAACCTTGGGAAGCACCCGCTTATCAACATCCTTTGGAGATTTTTACCTCCGCATATCTGCTAGAGCCTCTGGAAGGAAAGGAACAACCAAATTTTCAGAGGAGAGGAAAATGATGATGAGAGAATGACACATCAAACTATGAATCTGTTGAAGGACAACCTGTCTACCTGCCATTGGAAACCTCCCACCTCCCCGCCAGGAGTCTTGACTGTTTAATTGCTAAGGATTGGAAATTACCTTGCTCCTTCTATAAGTTTGACTATTCAAAGGCTATGGCTAGACTGAATACCAAATGGTCCCCCCCGGAGGAAAATTTTGCAAAACTAAACTTTGACGGAGCCGCTTCAAATGGCTCTGCTGCGTATGGAGGTATCCTCTGTGACAATAATGGTAAGATGATCATTGCCTATGTGATAAACCTTGGCGTGGGGTCCAATAACATGGCTGAAATCTCTTCCCTTCTATGGGGCCTAAAGGTGGCAGTTACCTTGGGACTTAAAAGACTGGTTATAGGGGGACTCCAAAATCATCATTGAGATGGTTAAAGGAAACACTAAAGCTGGCTGGAAATTGTTCTATCTGCTGCAAGACATTTGGTCGCTTCTCCCCAGATTTGATGAGTTTAAACTTGAGCACATTTTTAAGGAGGGAAATACCATGGCTGACAAGATGGAAGCCACAAGGCTCAATCAACATGGTCTTAGATGCTGGAGGAACCTGGGCTCCCTTTCCAAGCAAACTGCTTTTCTTGTTGAAAAATAAAATTCCTAACATATGAAGTACAAGCTCGACTATGATTGGACGAATGAGGCAGCGGATAGAATCATGAGGATTGGGTGAAATTGAAATTCTCAAAAAGTGATGGGAAAGGCTTTTAATATTTTTAGAAGTTTGAAAAGATGGGCTATTTACTCCAATTTAGGGAAAAGTATGGGCATTTTCAAATTTCAAACTGGCATGGAGAATAACACGAGGTAGGATGCACTGGACATGACAGATAGGGCTAGGTGGTGCATTAATTATAAGGAAAGTAATAATTATAAGATACATGAAAACTCTACAGTTAATCCGGCCAATCTTACGACTGGTACTTGTCATTTCAAAAAAATAGACTTTATTCCCTTCTAGTTTTTCGTCCTCTGTAATTCTATCTTCTGGTTCTGGGTTGGTAAAGTCTGCAAGATGTTGGTTTTGAGTGTCTGGTGTTGGTGTGAAAGGTGTTATGTCAGTGGAGATACAAATTGAGATTAATCTTGAGTATATCTTTGATATGGGTGATGATATGGTGAGGGTGGAACCCTCTAGGATTGAGGCTGGGTTTCTCAAAAACCAGTGCGTGATAACCTATTTGAAGGAAGGTGGGTTTTACCCATACATGGAAGCTATGGGAGGGTGTGATGAAATTATCTCCATGCAGCTGGTTAAGACTTGGTTAGAACGCAAAGTTACCATAAATGGCATTACCTTTGAGGTTAACAAAGAAGTCATTGCTTAGGCCACGGGTCTCTCTATAGAGGGAAAAAAGTGGAAAAAGATTACAAAGAGCTGCGACAACACTAGAAAGGTGAGATTTTTCAAAAAAACTGAGATTCGGGTTCCAATCCATGGAGGATTTAAAAGGGAGGAATTTTACCTAGCCCATAGAATGATGTTTTCCTCATTCTCATGAAGTACATTACCCTGGAAGGCCACTTCGTCACATGCTACAACTACCATTTTCCGCTACTCAATCACTTCAGGTACAATGTTATTGTATCCTTCCCATTCTTTTTTCTACAATCTCTTGAAACTTCGGTTTTAGATGTTAGAGAAAAGTTAAAAGCCAAGAAAAATTACTGTATCCTCCACCAAGGGTTTATCCTCCGCCTCTATAATTTCCACCTCACCCTTTGTCCCCCAAGAATTGTGTCTCTATAGGGTTATACCATGCCTAAGGGCACTATGGAAGCGACAGGCATTCCTAACCCCTCGTCTTCATCCAAAACCCCAGATAAAAATATTACTACAAGGTCCACGGGTGGCACCCAAATGACAATTGAGTCAGAGGAGGATGAGGAAGATACTGAGAAAAGACGGAGCTCTGACAGAATTTCCAAAACCCATTTCAAGAAGAAAATAGTTAGGAAATGGTACATTGAAGAGGAGGACAAAATAGAAGATTTGGAGAAGGAGCTGGCTAAAAAAAGCAACACTAGTGGGAAAAATAAAAAAGGGAAAAAAAGAAAAATCAAGGAAAAAGAAAAAGGTAAAGTCCAGCAAGATCTGGATAGGGACAAAAAAAGCCTTGATTCTACCCAAGTCTCAGCCAACTTCACTATGCCTATCATGGACCTTTCCAAGGGAAAGATTCCTGAAGATATGATCACAGACTCACAGAGCACTTCCCTGATGTCTACGAACCCTCAGATGGAGGTAGAGGAGCCCAAGGGAGAGGTGAAATCCAAAAGTAAATCCCCGGAGGTTAAGGATAGGACGAATAAGAGCCTTCAGGCCATGGGGAATGAAATTTCCCATATCCAGAAGGAGGTTAAAACTCTTCATACTTCCTCCCTGGATTTGGTTTCCAAAGAGGATATGATGATGGTCAAGGAGGAAATTAAGAACCTGAATGATAGCTTCAACAAAGTTGCTGGGTTCGCGGTGAAAGTTATGCACTCAACGGCTACCACTCTCCAACTCCTGTAAATGGAAAAGGGGTCTTCTCAGGAGGAAGCACACAAGAACAAGAGGCTTTTCCAATTCCTTGTGGAGGATTGGCTTAAGATGATGTTAGAAAATAGGAGTAAAAACCCCAAATAACCTCCTCTTTTTCCATGCTTTACTTTGTCTCTATTTTTTTGGCTAGCCATTAAGGGCTCTACTATGATTCTGATGAACTCTTACGATGGATTTAGACTCAATTCCATGCATACTAAAAGTAATCTCTACTTTTATGGTTTTAACTTTCATAGACTGGTTACCAGCTTCAAGGTGAAGCTGTGGTCTGTTAGGATTTACTCTTACTACTGGTTTAGTTGTAGTTCCTTCTTTACTAATACTTATTTTTCCTACTTTAATGTTAAGTACTTAGACTCTTACTTGCACAGACTGGTTACCAGCTCCAAGGTGATGCTGGGGTCTGTTAGGGTGTACAGGCTGGTTACCAGCTACATGATGGAGTTGGGGTCTGTTAGTCTTTTTTTCTGGTTTTTGATGTTGAAAAAGGGTATTGGGTGAGGGTGTTTTGACCCCTATGATGTACTGGTTGTCTGCTAGTTGTATGCACTTCTCGTGCTTGCTATGTCCTTTTGGGTCAGCCCCCTTGTCTTGACTGCTTTTTCTAATCAAAAACATATATTATTAAACTTTACCTCCCATTATAATTGTAAAACATATATGAAATTAATTAACAAAATTTATTATCAAATTTATTCCCAAGCATAATAAAATAGGAAAGTATACCCCAAATACCCAATAAAAAATACCCAATGACTAAATGAAATTTAAAAATTGTTTTCAGCTCCAATAATCTAGAATACTCAATCACAATTTCATTTCACTAACTTTGCATTTATCCTAAACTACTCATCATGAGACAAAGGCAAACAAAATCAAAACTATAAAAAATGACAATAAATTAACTAATAAAGTAACCAATAAAAATGTCGCTCAGCTAAATATGAGGGATTCATTGCATCATATCTCATAAATAACAAATATAGGCCACCAGAATTCCCTATGTTTATTGCTTTAAATGTTAAAGTTATTCAAATAGTTCCAGGTTCATAGAATTTATCAAATCTTTCTTCATTGCTTACCATCCCAAATATATTATATGATATTGTTAAATGATAAAGCCTTCTTACCTACTACGTGGACCACCATAGCTATCACTCGATTAACACTATTTTTAGTGTTCATCGACTAGTCTACTTCAATTTCTTTGTTTGACTACATGGTATTTTCAGTGTGTACAGAGAACTCCAAAAAACAATGCAAAAATAGCAATACATTAAATGCCAACGCTTCTCAAAACCATATGGTTTTTCCAAGCCTCCTTGTTCATTTTCATTTTTGGGGTGGAATAAATAATGATTTTAGAATTCGAAAGGGCATTAAAGAGATATATCTTTAAAGTTCAAACAGTAAATTGAAATAATAAAATAAAGTTTAATAGAAAGAATTATGATTAACAATCATAAATAAAGTCATTAGATGACAATAGATTCACCATCATGAGGATCATAATAATGCATTCTGATACATTAGTTGGATGAAACTATCAATAATTGAATCCTAACTATAACTATTGAGAGTGCCCCTTTTTGCTTAATCTTTATCAACAAATTGTTAGACCTAGATAACAGAAATTAGTAAATCTAGATGATGAAACTTGCTAGAAACTAATCAACTAAGAGCGCCATGCTCATATGGAGAGGTTGAAGGCAAGTGAGAGGGATGGATGATGAACAATATTAAAAAAATAGAGTATATTGGTAAAACAAAGCAGAAACAGAGAAACTTTGAGGCACAAAGAAAATGTAATTTTTATTATAGAAATCACTGTAATTTTCCTTTCCTAAATAAACCAAACAAGCTATTGTATTTATAAACTTCTTTCAGACTTAAGCTATGACGAGGATAGAGGAAGTCTGGAATGTTCTGTATGTGGTAAGAATTATGGATTGTTCTCACTGTCAGTGAAAGAAAGTCCCAGAACATGTAATGAATACTCATCTACTTAGCATTGTAGATAAACATTATTCTAACATCCCTCCCAATGTTTATTTCAAGAGAATATGAGTTATATTGAGTTGTAGCAAGTCTCTAAGTTTGGAAAATTTTACATAGGCAATGCTTTTGTTGTTTCCAATAGCTCCATCTAATGTGAACTTTGTTCTATATGTCCACTTGCAACCAACCACATTGTTTTCCTCTTGGAAGTATTGTCAATTCTCAAGTTTCATTTTTCATCAAATAATTGTACTCATCTTGCATAGCTGCTTCTCATTTATCTTTTCCTTTAACTTCTTTATATGTGTTTGGAGTGCCAACCCACATCTTCATCTTTTCCTTTAACTTCTTCATATGTGCTTGGAGTGTCAACCTGCATCACCTTAGTCATAAGAGCATAGTTAGCAAACATATTTCTAGGACCTTCTTGGTAAAATTATTCATTGCTTCTAGTTTTCCATGTATTTTCATCATCAATTTCACTTGATTCTTCAATTTGTGTTCCTTCTCCTCTTGTAAAATATTTCACACCTTGATTTTGACTATTACTAGAAGTAGATTTATCTTCTTCAATCAAGATTGGAAAGGAAGATAGTGTAGGAGGATTATCACTCTTAACATCTTCACCAAACCATACTTTTATTTTGATATGAATTTCATTTGTTTTAGGATTGTATAACCTATATCCTTTTGATTCTTCACTATACCCAACCATTGTGCACTTCTCACTTTTCCTTTCAAGTTTTTTCCTTCTTTCATCAGAAATGTGGACGCATTACAACCAAAGACTCTAAAATGAGCTATTGTAGGATTTCTTCCACTCCATGCTTCTTCTGGTATTATGTTCAAAACTTCCTTAGTAGGTTTTCTACTTGAGATATATACAGTAGTATGAACTGCTTCAACCCAAAATTTTGCATCTATATTTCTAGAGTGAAGCATACACCTAGCCATTTCTATTATAGTTCTATTTTTTCTTTCAGAAAACATATTTTGTTGGGGTGAATAAGAAATAATTGATTCTTTCTTTATGCCATGCTCTTTACAAAAATCTAAGAAAGCTTTATTCATATACTCAGTCCCTCTATCTGTTCTTATTATCTTTAGAAATTTTCCACTTTGTTTTTCAGTCAAAGCTTTAAACTCTTTAAACTTTTGAAACACTTCATCCTTCTTTTGTAAAATATACACCCAAATTATTCTATTGTATTTATCTATAAAGGAGAGAACATACCTTGATCCTCCAATTGAAGGTATTTTAAAAGGACCCATTACATCACTATGAACCAAATGTAGAGTTGTTCTTGCCCTCCATGATTTTCCTTGTGGGAAAATTTCAATGTGTTTCTTTCCCATTGCACATCTTTCACATACCTTATGTCTTGGTGAGATTTTGGGAAGCTCATGCACCATATGTAGCTTCTCCACAAGCTTGAGACTTGGATAGTTGATATGTCCCATTTGTTCATGCCATATGCTGCTCATATCATCATGTTTGGCAATAGCACACAGATTCTCATCTCCATTGCTAGAAGTAAATTCTTGAAATTTATACAATCCATTTTCCATTTTACCAATTGCAGTTATTCTATAATTATCATTCACATCTTTGATTAAACATTTTTCATTGTAGAACTCTATATTATACCCTTGATTTGCAATTTGAGATACCGAAAGTAGATTTGTTTTCAATTCAGGAACTAGCTTTACATTTTTATCACATCATTATAAAGAAATTTCCAGTCCCTTTAACTTCAAAAGAACTATTATTTCAAAAATACATTTTCTCTGCATTAATTTCACTTATTGATTAAAATTATTCCTTATTATGAGACATGTGTTGTGTGGTACCAGAATCAATAACCCAATTATCCTTAAAATAATTATTTTCTTTAAGTGCAACAGGAAAAGCATTTGTTTTAGAATCAACAAATTTTGAAGACTTATTTGTCTTCTTCTCTATATCTCTATTCTTTTTTTAAATATTCATTTTCTTTTTGACCCATCTTGCCACAATGATTAAATTTCTATTTACTCCTATTATGATATGTACTTTTATTTTCATTCTTCCAATTCTTTTCTTTGGATTGATTATCTTGAGAATTTTTATAGCCCTATTTTCCTTTCATTACGAGTGCTTGAGATTCATCACTAAATGCTTCTTTTTCCTTAATTTGACACTTTTCCTCTTGCACAAATTTAGAACACAACTCTTCAGATTTAATACTTTTTAATTTATCTACAGTATCTAATCCCCTTATGAATGACTGATAAGATCCTAGAAGACTTTGTAATATTATTTGCACAAAATATTTATCATCTATATCTTTTCCAAGAGAAGAAATCTCATTTTTATTTTCCTTTAATTTACTTAAATTAGGGACTGATTCTTGTGAACTTGATAATTTCATATTATATAACTATGTGGTGAGAGATAAGATCCATACATCACCTAAATTTTGATATAGACTTTTCAAAATATCTATTTATTTGACTCTACTTCTATCATTGTAAGCTTTTGGAAAAAATTCTACTGAAAGTGTAAGCTTAATAAGTATTTCTGCCTTTCTATTCCTTTTATCCCAATTTTGTTAATCTTTACCAAGATTTGCTTCCCTTTTTTCACTGCCAATAAAAATCTCGCAACAGTTTTGGAGAGTTAGATTAATTTCTATATGGGATACCCAATCATAATAATTTATCATTTAATTTTACTGTGGGAAAAGAAATACCAAGAGAATCCATTATATCAAATTCCCCCCTTTTTGGATGAGAATTAAACACACTTCCAGATCTTTAATACTGAGAAAAAAAATTGAAATTTCTCACCAATTTTTGGGTAGAAATTCCTCCCTTTCCTACACTATGTTCACTTGCCAAAAAAAATTTGTAGTGTTGTTGAGCCAATTTGCAACCTAGAAAAAATCAAAATCTCACAATACAACCCAAGATTAAAGTGTGCTCTGATACCATGATGAACAATATAAAATTAACAGTAAAAAATAGAGCATGTTAGTAAAAAAAGGCACAAATAGAGCAACTTTGAGGCACAAAGAAATTATAATTATTATTATAGAATTTACTGTAATTTCTCTTTCCGACATAAACCAAAGAAGTTGTTGTATTTATAAACTTGTTTCAAACCTCTAAAATGTTTTGTAGAAGCTATAGTGTGGATAGAGGAAGTCTAGAATTTTCTATGTATGTGGTCAAAATTCTGGATTGTTCTCATTGTCGGTGAAAGAAAGTCTTGGAAAATGTAATGATGCTCACCTACTTAGCATTGTAGATAGACATTATTCCAATAATGATAGGATATAGGTGCAACTTATTTTCTTGATCCCAATTTGAATAAGAATATTCAAGAAAGTTGTACCTGTAGTGAATAATGATAAGTGAATATCAAAACTATGTTTAACTAGTAATAATAGCTAAATTTGTGTCTTTCTAAAGGTTAGGAATAATTTCCACCTTGAAGGCAAGCTAAGTCTATGTAAATTTAAAATGCGGGTGGAATCAATCTCCCAAATAAATTGTATGCCATGAAAATAATTTAGCCTCAAATGACTTTATGGTGCAATAATCCTTAGTCCAAATTTAATAGGATTTTTTATAGGGAAAAATGTGACTTTTGAGAGCCTCAAGTTGTCCACAAAATGTACAACTAGGATTAAGAATTCCTAGATGAGAAAAGTGGGATCTAAGTGGAAGGCCTTGATAAATTATGTATGAAGCAAAGATAAAGTTAGGTTAAATAATAATTGACCAAGTCTAGAAGCTATGGTGTCAATCACCTAAATGATACTAGAGGTGCCAAGAAAGAATTAAATAAGCCACCACAAGAATCTCAGACATGAGTCGCACATATGCCTTATATTATATGTGCTTAAAAATTGGCGTATCTAGATACCAATTCTAATGCTTCCACTATAAATTGAAACTAGCAACCCCAAATTCATGAGCCACGTGGGGGAATGGAATTCATAATTGTTTGGTAATTCTCCTAGTCCTAGCTTGATAGACAAAATTTTATTTTTGCCTCACATCAAGTTAAGAAATTCTTAGTGACTTTGATGAAAATATAGATGACAACATTTCTATTCCTCTTTTATAAAAATTCAATGTTTAAAACTAGGGGGACTTATCTCAATATTTACATTAACAAGAAAGAATAAGAAACCACTAAATGTAATATTTATTAATAGAAACACTATTGTGGAGGTAATTAGTAACCCAAAAATAGAGGTCTTAATAAACTCCTAAGACTTCTAGATAAGTTTATAAAATAAGTTCCTTATATTTGAATTGCTCCCTTAATATTCTGGATAGTATAAATCCTAAGATCTTTCCATGTTCAATTTTCGAAGGGATCCCTAGATGAAATACAATGTACAACAAGGTCTTTGTAGACATCATTTCCTTCTAGGGCCCTCATAATCGAATGAGCACAAAACATTGCCTTGATGAAAAATCAAGAGCATGACTAAATCTAGATAATAACAAAGGAAATAATATTATTTTCCGCATGGTCAAATAATATCTTATGTTTATAGGAGACCCAAAGAAAGTCTAAGAAGATTCTTAAATTTAAATTCATGAACCAAATTGAGTGGATTTATAATCTAGTAGGCCACTTCGTTTAATCTTAATATAATATCATTCCATAAGTAAAAAAGAGAGGCCCAAAAGATAATTCAAAAGACTATAATTAGCCTGATTGAATATTTAAACCTATTTAAGCCTTACAAAAATATAAGGGACCAAATTCTCTATTTGACATTATTCTCTTTCTTAATTAAAATAATGCTTCCTTTAAATAGAGGCCATTAAAACTATAGATTAATTGGGTTAGATAATGCCCTTAATGAGCTTCAAGGAGATCACATGGTTCACATGATGGTTAAACTATTTGGTTAACAAACATAAAGTGTGGAGGTTAATGGGAATACCTAGTGGAAAGGCTAGAAGATCTGAAAACTATTAGATTTCTAACCATTAATGATTTTGTGAATATAGGAAAGTGAAAAACATACAACAAAATGGGGCCCAAAGCTTCATATTTGAAGCATGACAAGAATGACGGGTTGTTCATATGGTTGCAAGCCTCATCAAAATAATATTTCGTAAGAATTATTGGATTTTTGGAGCCTGAAGTAAATTACACCACTTTTGTTGGGTCCAAAAACTACTACCCAGATTATTAGAGCATAATTATACCTTCAAGGCCATAGGTTATTATTCATAAAGGAAAATTATAAGTTCATATATAGATTCAAGAGGGTTAAAAGCCAATGGATGAGAGTGAATAATCTCTTCAAGACTTTGAGCTCCTCTTAAACTCTAGAGTGTGTTCTTAGGGTGTCCTAAATAGGAATAAAAGTACTAAAAGATAAGTTGATATAGGATTTGTAAAGTTATATCCAAATTAAGTTTATAGTAAAGTTTATATCTAAGCTACTAGAACTATCCATTATAACCTCCATTCATCTTTCTTATATGAAATGCATAACCACCCTAGAATGTTCTAGAAGGTGAAGTACCCTATCTTATTATGCCAAAATATTAGCCAACCTATTTTTAACTTTTAATCTAGCCATAAGATATTTAATTATCATATATCATTTGAAAGCTTGTGAGGCAACCACAATAGTGGAGTGTGTAGAAACAACTTTGGTCAACTTTGGAGCCCATCTGAGGCATCTAAGGCCCTCAAAATTGCATTTATGGTTTTATTAGAGAAAGATCCTAGAGAAATAAAATATCTCTTAAATGCCACAAGGTATTGGGGTGGTTCTTTCATCATTATCTTTATTTTACAATTTAGGATATGTACATAATATTTTGTGCAAAACTGACAACTTCTAATAATAGTAACCCTACCAAAAATAGTGCTTATTGAAAAACCAAACAATATTTTTGGGTGATACAAATACAAAATTAAGAGCACTCGTAACAAATGAGAACAACAAAAAAGACATGTTATATTCCTCAAAAGAGAGAGGTTATAACATAAGGTTTTAAAACCTTATCTATTATATGTTGATCAATCATATCCTTATAACTTATTATACTCTAATATCTATTAAATTTTTATTATTTATAAATGATGGTTTTGAATAGGTTTCATTAATACCACTTTGAGTATTTTTCCATCCCTTTTCTAATATTTAAGGAGGTTCTCCCTCATTGAGAGACATTGAAATTTAAAGACGATTTGTGAATTTCATTAGCATACATAAGGGGTACTATTGGGCATGTGAATGTTAGGAGAAATGGTTACTTGTAATAACATGATTGATCAAATGAAAATAGTGTAGAATGACCAAAATTTCTACATGACCTCCTATTTTTTCTATCTACTTATAGCATAGGAAACCTTCCTGGGTTTGAGGAGAAGATGCCTATCAAATGATCCTTAAAGGAAAACATACATTCACTATTACCAATTCACTCTAGAAAAATATTATAGAAACGTAGAAAGATTATAGAAACATATTGACTAGAGAAAGATTATACTCGTAATAGCATGATTGATCAAATGAAAATAGTGTACAATGACCCAAAGTTCTACATGACCTCCTATTTGTTCTATCTACTTATAGCATAGTAAACCTTCCTGGGTTTGAGGAGAAGATTCTTTTCAAATGATCCTAAAAGGAAAACATACATTCATTATTACCAATTTACTCTAGACAAGAGCTGAAAAATACCTCAAAATTTTTAATGATAGATTTGTGTTTGCAACACTTAGGTCCTTGGAGGGAGATTTTTACAATAGACCATCTCAAAATGTAACTATTGAAATGTGAAGATTTGGACATTATTTTATTCTTGATTTAGAATGTTCACTTATATTAAAGTAGCTAAGTATACTATTGAACCAAATATGCTACCAAGGTATTCTTTAGACAAAATGATTATTCTTGAATCGTGTAGATAGGTGGGTTATTCCCACAAATTAATTTTCAACAAGCATAAGCTATGCTTCCAATTCCTATTCAGGATAGGGTCACATGTAAGCATCAATATGAAAAGTGTAAAATATTTGGAACCAAAGATATTGGAGTATTATTTAAATCCTTTTACATTTCTATGACATGAACTTGATCATATTGGAAAAATTATCCAAATTATTGGATCTGACTTTAGAAATATCCCTAAGATGGAAGATCAGTAGGCTAATTGCATAGATAACTACGATGTGAGAGAAAGACTATTTCACAATAGACTTAAATATCACCAACATAGCTTTAGGGATGTGGATTAGTGATGAGGCCAAAGGAAAGTATGATCAAAATAGGCTACATCCATTATATGCATTAATTTTTCCCTCCTCTTTATCGTAGCATTCTATGTGATATTTCTATCCTAATTTTGTATGAATATTTTTCCTTTCTTCTATGTTTTGATCTTGTATTAATATAAACAAAAAAGAGTTGGTTGTGGGCTATTTCTACCCCCTTTTAGTATCTTTTAGGCCCCTAAACTTCATGTTTACGTCTAAATTTGCTAAAAAACTAAAAATCTATGTGAAGTTCTTGCAATATTTTATTGATCCTAAATGTAAAATCTTAGGAAAGAAGAAACACACTTTAATCTCTCTTTATCTGCTAATATAATAGGATTATTTGTATTGCTATGTAGTGATGAATTAGAGCACATTATTGTATCTAGGTTAGATAGGAATTCAAACTTCTCTAGAGGTTTGATCAAAATTGCAATATCACAAGCCTTAAGGTCAATCCCATTTTTCATTGAGAAATTATATCTAGAATTAAATTAAGGGTATAGTTCAAGTAATAATAGTTAGGTTTATATAGATGCTAGAATCATTTTAAGTTTTATGTTTTCTATGTAGATGATGTGGTTGATATAGTTGAAAAAAATTAGGACTTAATTTTTTTTTATAATAAATCATTATAGTAATGAATGAAGGAAAGAAAATTGAAGTTTCAAATATTTGATAAAGTAAAGGTAATTAATTGGATAGAATGGTAGTAGAACAATATGACTGTATAGTGTGGAGATGGCAGAGAAGAAAAATAAAGAGAAAATATAAATAAAATATAAAATATAAAATAAATAATTATAAAGGTTGTATTTTAAGAATAAGGGGAAAAATTGACATAGGAGTAGATGGATATGAAGGCAAAAATGTCATAAACTTATAAGCTTAATATGGAATAGTACAATATTTAAGGAATATAAGATCTCATTAGGATGCAAGTAGATAGATACAAGTTGTGGTATGAAGAATGTTAAAGAATATAAATCAAGAAATTACAAAATAAAAGTATATACTACAATATTGAAATGATGGAAAAAAAGGGTTTAGGGCATAGCATGAGAATAAGGAAGGGCTACGAAAATAGAAAAAGGAAGAGAGTGAAACTAGAGGCCAAGAGGTTTGAGATGAGAAATATAGAGGTCAAGAGCTATAAAATAATAAAATTAGATTGTTAGAAGAGGTTTATTTGTAGAAGAGTAAAGTGGAAGATGAAAGATCATTTGAGGAGAACTATTTGTGTCAGTAGGAATTTAAATGTTGCAATATGTCTTAGTTCCATGTTTGATACTAATCAAGGTGGAATGAAAAGTCAATTTAAATTGATCCCAAAATCTTATTAATATGTTGAGGCTGCATTGAGGTTAGTTTACTAGAATAAAGGGTGATTCTATCCCTCAATCATTATTTAACAATACTAGCCCTTAAATAACTTACCTATGTTGTCTAATACAAGAGCCATCCTAAACCAAAAAGTCATCATCCATCATCCAAACATATTTCCTTTAGAGTTTCTAATTTATTTTTGATTCATGAACTTAGGCCATCAAAATTAAAATATTCCGGTATAATACCAAATTTGTTCATTGTGAAGTTTTTTTTCATCTGAAACATTGGTAGAGTATTGCATGCACACTCATCTGTTTGTTTCTCATTCCTTGATCATTTGATGTTGTGGTGTGGAATACTAACCTAGAGAGACCTACATATTTTATGGAGCATCAGTGTTTAATTATTTAAGGATCCTTATTAGTCCGGAGAGAGATTTTATTTAGAAATGCATTGATTCTAGAATTATGATTTGTAGCAGTTAGGCATAACCAAGCTCCTTGCAAGCCAAAAAGCTCTATTAAAAGGAGACCTAAATTATTACAAGGAGACATAAAAGAGACCCAAGGACTAGAATATGCTTAAATATCTTAGAATAAACTAAGAAGGTAGGGAATAGATAATAGAAGCTAATGTATATGATCACACTAATGTGAAATTATTTACATTGTATTATGTAAAAATGGCTAAAGCTTAACATGTTATAAGACCGTGGAATAGAGAGTAATTATATAATTATTATTGTCAATTATACATACATTGAATTAAACTATAGAATGTATATATATGTATGTTTGTTAAGATTGAAGGGTTGAAAATTATTTTTACTAGACCCATCATCCATGATAACATTAATGATCACCTTTAAAGACTTAATATGCAAGACTTGAATCAAAATAATTGTCATAAACACGCATATGATAGCATTAATGATCACCTTTAAAAACTTAATATGCAAGACTTGAATCAACATAATTTTCATAAACACACATTGATTTTGATAATGGATATGTATAGAATGTGTCTAGGCACTTTATCCATTATTATAACAATGACAAGATAAAATGAACATGTTTCAAGACATAGTTTGTACGAATTAAAATATCAGGTATCTTTGAGTCCTTATTGTTGATGATAATTTGTATGAAAAGGAATAAGTGTTCATCATGCTATTGATATTCATACATAGTTTCCCTATGATGATTGGAATTATATCCATAAATTGTATCTTCACGGAATGGAAAATCTCAGTCAGACCAATAAAATGCATTCCAGGTGGCGAATGAAAAATCAAGTCAATAGATATTAGATAGACTTGGGGTGGCTAATTGCAACTGGATGGATTGGCCCAATTAGGTTGTTTGTTTGAGAACTTCTCTTTACTACCCCTTTTTTCCACATAAACTATCTATCAATACTTCTACCTAAACATCAATACTCACTGCAAAAAAACTTTGAAGTGTTGAGCTAATTGTAATGATAAAAACAATATGAAAACTAGAATAAAAACTAGACAGTGAATGCAAGTGAAAACACAGTATTTTATAGTGGTTCATCCAGCTATTCTGGATTACATACACTCTTCAATAAGAGACTTATCTCTTATTTAGATAATCAACAATACAACTTACAACATCATTAATGGCTTTGTTTATACAAAATTAGTCTTTCAATGGAAGATGAAAAGTCTGAGAAGAGGAAGAGTAAAAAATGATTGGACTGCACAATCAGAGTTGTTACATATTCTCTGTCAGAACCGTTACAATCTCCCACTTGAAGTCAAATCAGTGTTGCACAAAAATATCACGTACTTGGAGTGCTTATGGCTACGTCGTGACAATGTCAAGAGAAGCTCTACAGAATTCAAACTTCTCCCGAGGTACAACCTTGGTGAACGCATCAACTGGATTAACCTTTGTATCAACCTTCTCCAACTGTAATCTTCCCTCTTCAAGAGCATGATGGATGAAGTGAAATCTGGTTTCTATATGCTTTGTGTGACTGTGGAATGCAGAATTTTTGGCCAAATGGATGGCACTGTTGCTGTCAGAAAATAAAGTGAAAATGGATTGTTTTAAATCCCAACTCTCAAAACAATCATTGTAACCATATCATCTCTTTATCTCCCTCAATAAGAGCAATGTAATAAGCCTCGGTAGAGGAAAGAACAACCACTTGTTTCTTCTGAGAAGTCCAACTAATTGCTGCCCCGACAAAAGTAAACACATAGCCTGTTGTTGACCTCATGTTATCTAAATCTCTAGCCATATCAGAATCAGCATATCTGAATATATAAGTGGTCTTACTGTTAAAACATAACACATGAGAGGAAGTGCCTATCAAATATCAAAGATTCCATTGAACTATTTGCCAATGCGTTTTACCTGGATTACTCATAAAACCACTCACAACTCACACTGCATGAGCAATATTCGGACGTGTGCTAACCATGGCATACATTTGAGTCCCAACTGTTGAAGAATAAGGAATACCAGCCATCTCATATTTTTATTCCAGAGTGGAAGGGCACATTTTGGAAGACAATCAAAAGTGACTAGCCAATGGAGTGGCAACCGATTTCGCAGTCGACATATTAAATTTTTCAAAAACTTTAAGAATATACTTTTCTTGAGATAATTTAATTTCTCTTTTCTGTCTATCTCAGATTATATCCATCGCAAGAATCCTCTTTTCTACCCCTAAATCTTTGATGGAAAAATGAAAAGCCAAATGTGTCTTCAACTCATGAATGACTCTCATGCTATTACCAGTAGTCAACATATCATCAACATACAATAGTAGCATCACAAACTCACCAATAGGAATCCATTTGTAATAAACACATGGGTCTGATTCACACCGAGTAAAACCTTGTTGAGCCATGAAGTTATCAAATTTTAAATACCATTAGCACAGGGCTTGCCTCATCCCATATAGACTCCTCTTTAGTGTGCAATATAGATGTTCCTACCCCTGTTTAACAAATCCTTCCAGCTGCTCCATATATAATTCTTCTTCAATATCCCCATGTAAGAACGCTCTTTTGACATCGAGTTGCTCAAGCTCAAGGTCCCATGCTACTGCCATGCCCAATACCAAATGAATAGTCTACATTTTTAATACAGGAGAAAAGATCTCATTAAAGTCCACACCCTTTTGTTGAGCGAACTTCTTTACTACCAATTTGGCCCTTTATCTCTTTCTACCTCCAGCTTCCTCTTTTATGAGATATACCCATTTGTTTTTCAAGGTTTAACGATTGGGCAGAGGAAGAACCAAATCCCCTGTCATATTTGAATTTAAATAATCCATTTCATCTTTCATGACGTCCATCTAGAACACTAAATCAACATCAGTACATGCTTGTTTATAAGTTTGTGGCTCTGCCTGATCAGAACACAAAGAGAATAACAGTTCATAATCATCAAATTTCCTTGGACACTTTCTCTCTCTAGTAGAACTCCATGGTGGAATAATTTAATTTTCATCTTGAATGGGAGCAACATTAGAATTCTCTATTTTTTCAAAATCTGGTGTATGACTGTGTTTTCCATGCTCTATATCTTGACAAACTCTTTGTGTGTGGCTCGCAGAAGATTCTCCTATTGGCAGGCAGTGAGGCATGCATGGGGGAGCATATTCTTCACATGGTAGATGGGAGGGAGAGGGAAATAATGTATGATGCTCGTGCGATAGGGGCTGCTCGCGCTGTAGATGTTGCGCGCACTGCAGAGGTGGGCTCGAGGGCAGCAAGGTGGAATCCCCGTGGGTCAAGTTTTGTAGCAGGGACATCTACGATGGGGAGAGACAATCCCATGGTATAGAAGTAGTGGGGAGCTATGGGGGAAATAGGGTATTTCCAGAAAATCCACTGGAAATTGTGGTGCTAGGATGTGGTTGGGAAGAAGAAATTGCAGGGCCATTGTGAAACAACGTTGGACATTGGATATATTATGTGGTAACCACAGAGTGTGCTAGAGGTATAACAGATTGTTGTGGGATAATGCAAGGCAGGGGTAGTGGGTTTGTGTTTCCAACATTTGATGAAGAGATGATAGTAGATGGGTGAAAAGTAACCTTTGGCAATCTCTGCATATGATTTCCATTATCAAACAAATCAAATTTAATAAAATCATCAGAACTCAAGTTCTATTTTTGCAAACCGGAGAAAGACTTCTCATTAAAGGCAACATTCCGACTCTAAATCACTTTCTTTGTGATTGAATCCCAAAGGCAGAAACTAAATTTATCCTCACCATACCCCAAAAATATGCATCTTTTTGATTTGAAATCTAATTTCATTTTGTGCTCTTTCGGAATGTGAACATATGCATCGCATCCAAAAACTTGCAAATGTGAAAATGAAATTCTCTTACCAGTCCACCTTTCTTCCAGAATATCAAAATCCAGACGTGACAAAGGAGCTTCATTTATTAAATAAATCGTTGTATTACATGCTTCTACCCAAAATTCTTTCCCCAAACCAACATTTGACAACATACAGCGAGCTCTTTCCAAAATAGTCTGATTCAACCTCTCAGCTGCACCATTTTCTTGAGGTGTATAAGGGACTGTTTTAATCCTCCGAATACCATAGTCTGTACAAAAGTTATCAAACTCCGAACAACAACACTCACCACCATTGGCCATTAGTAAAGATTTAATCTTCCTTCCAATCTGATTTTCCACCATAGACTTAAAACTTTTAAATTTTGAAAATACTTCTAATTTCTTATTCAACATGTAAACCCAAACTTTTCGAGTGCAGTCATCAAGAAAAGAAACATAATAATTTGCACCACCGATAGAAGTTACCTCTGTAGGACCGAAGACATTGGAATGAATGAGCTCTAAGGGAGAAGATTTCTTCTCATGACCCGTCCACACAAAGCTAGTTCAATTTTGTTTTCCATAGAGACAATGTTCACATATCTTCAAATCAATAGATTTAAGACCCGAAAGTTGATCTCATTGAAGCATAACTTCAAGACCCTTCTTGCTCATATGACCGAGCCTCTTATGTCAAAGTTCAACATTATTGTTTGCAACCGCCATAGCTGCTCCCACTTCTCCATTACACTCGAAAGTGTATAAACTTCTAGTTTTCTACCCTTTTGCTAAAATTAATTGACCTTTGGACACTCTCCAAGAAGCGAGATCAAAATTGACATTACAACCTTGTGTAAATAAGTGACTAACTGAAATCAGATTATGCTTAAGTGGTTGAACATGCCTAACATCTTTTAAAACCCATTGACTTCCATTTTTCAACGACAATAAAATATCTCCTTTGCCGACAATATCACACTCTTTGTTATCCCCAAGAAAAACTTTACCAAACATACCTTCGTGATAATTTGTGAAAGCACTCTGACACGGAGTAGCATGAAAAGATGCACTGGAATCGAGAACCCATGAGCTTGAATCCATGTCACTGGCTGCAAGTACCAAAGCTTCATCAGTCGTAGCATGAGCACCGCCATTGACAACATTATTTTGAGCCTTCTTATAATTCTAACATTGTTTCTTTGTGTGCCCTGGTTTTCCACAAAACCAGCAAGTGTCATTTCTTCCTCTCGATTTTGAGTGATGATTCAATCTACCTCTTCCATTATTATTATTATTGTTTCTTCCTCTCTCGTGACTTCTACCTCTATTGCTTGGCTCACAGCTGTGAGAGCATCACCGGAAGAGGGTTCTTGGTGCTTCCTTTGCATGTCTTCACTAAGTAGTGTGGCTGCAACTTCATCAAATTTTAGCTTGCTCTTGCCTGCTAATGAGGTGCTCACAGCCATTACTACGCCTTCCCAGCTGTTCAAAAGTGAGCATAACAATAATATTGCCTTTATTTCATCATCTAATGGGATACCAACCGAAATCAGCTGAGTAACTAATGTATTGAACTCGTTGAGATGATTCGATATCACTCCTCCTTCTATCATTTTTAGATTATATAACTTCTTCATTAGAAAAACCTTGTTCGAAGCTGAAGGTATTTCATATAATGAAGACAACTTTTCAACCAGCTCTTTTGTTGTCTTCTCTGTTGAAACATTAAACAACACTTTGCTTG
Organism: Thuja plicata; assembly: GCA_018584345.1. Lineage (NCBI taxonomy): Eukaryota > Viridiplantae > Streptophyta > Pinopsida > Cupressales > Cupressaceae > Thuja > Thuja plicata. The sequence goes on from MU226104.1 coordinate 3,495,860, forward strand.
AGAGAGCTAGAAAAATTGTTGCCCGCGCTTTCAAATCCATTTTCTCCCATTCTTTCGGTGTTAGAGATCCTTGACCTTTTGCTTTACCAAGCAATGCAGGATGCAAATCCTGCTTGATAAGCAAAGAATCTATCTGCACTTTCCATAGACCGAAGTTTTGCCCAGAAAACTTTTCAATTTTCCATTTATCCGCCTCTTCCATGGCGTCTGCAAATCTTCACTGATTTCCAGAAAATCAAATGAGCTTAACCAACTCTAATATCAATTGTTGAGCTAATGGAAATGCTCAAAACAATATAAAAACTAGAATAAAAACCTGACAGTGAATGCCAGAGAAAAAACAGTATTTTATAGTGGTCCATCCGCTATTGTGGATTACATCCACTCTTCAAGCAGGGACTTATCTCTTATTCAGATAATCAACAATACAACTTACAACAGCATCAATGGCTTTGTTTATACAATATTAGTCTTTCAATGGAAGACGAAAAGTCTGAAAAGAGGAAGAGTCGGCAATGATTGGACTGCACAATCAGAGCCGTTACATGAAGAACTGGGAAAAAAAAGAAGTACTGCAAGATGGAGAATAGAGTAATGGAGTAATGTTGGTGGTGGTATTTGGTTGCCTTAGTTTCCTTGCATTGCATGCCAACGCTCAAAAAGCCACCAATGTGAGGGCAACATACAATCTCTATAATCCTCAGAATATTGGGTGGGATTTGAACAAGGCATCTGCTTTCTGTGTCACTTGGGATGCAAGCAAACCCCTGTAATGGCGCAAGAAATATGACTGGACTGCCTTCTTGTGGCAAATGTTTAAGGGTAACTTATCCCTTGCTTCACATCTTTCTCTCTCTCGTTTCTTTTTCATATTTCATAATGTCTGTGTCTTGTATAATTGATTTGAGTAATCTTGGGGTTCTTAGGGTTTTTTAATTTAATAATCTTGTTTTCATGCTGTGATCTTTTATCACTTTATCATTTTTAAGCTCTCTAGTATCGCGATGGTAGTTTAAAGAGTGATTTGGGACGTTGCTGCAAAAAAGTACAAACAATCGAACGACAAAAATCATTATAAATTGTCAAAAATTGATAGACTTAATCTTGTTATGAAGGTGACAAACCGAGTCACAAAAGCACAGACAACTGTGAGAATTGTTGATCAATGTGCCAATGGAGGTCTTGACTTGGACGTTAATGAATTCAACAAGATTGACACCAATGGCAAAGGATATAATGCTGGTCATCTCCAGGTTCATTACCAGTTTGTTAACTGCTACACACTACATAATGAGAACCCGCTCAGTCGACTTAGTACAGAATATAAAATAAAAAGGACCTGAGATAGGAATAATGAATAATGAGTCCAACGATAGATATGGATTCATTTATGAAAATAATGATCATATATGGTTTTCTTGTTAAGTTAACTCTGAGATACCTCTAATGAATATAGATTTCCTACAACATTCCATTATCAGTTTCAGGATTAATTTATGGTTTTAACTCAATATTTCGGCATCACACTAATAAGAGTAAATACGTACAAAAATAGCATGAAGTGATAAATATTCATTATGGGGTACTATTTTATGTCTTCCTACAAAACAAAGTGATGATTTAGTCGCCCTTTCTTTCTAGTAAGCATCTCCAGCCAAGAGATATGGTTTAATATAAAGTAACCTGTAAACACTACATTTATTTATATGTTTAAAATGATAATGACTTCAACACATTAACATTTGTACGAGTGATTTTCCAGCTTTCTTTAAAGGGTTAATTTAATTAAAGTTTGAATTATCATTCCTAATGTTGAATTTATGGCATAGTATTATTTTCCTAAAGTTCATTTGTTCAAAGGCAATAGATGGAAAAGGAGGTGAGTTTGGGAGTAGTTGAAGAATATGGACAGCTGTCAAATGAAAGATTTTCAATCTTTCCCTCTTAGAAGTTAATCAAATGGATGTTCTTTGCTTTTGCCACTTTTGTTCTTGGATTTCTTTATTTTATTTATCTCTAAGAGTTCTAACTACTTGTTTGCTCTTTTCTTTTAATTACTTGTTTAAAATAGAAGACCTTGTAGACTCCCTCATTAAATTTTATATGATTACATTGAACAATTGTACATTTGTTGTGATTATGACCAATAAGTTAGTTATATATAAAATTATGTATCAACATCCTCTTGATGCAAAATAATGTTTGATAGTTTAAGAACACCTAAAAGAAAAGATTGGTAAATAAATTAAAATCTATAATTTTTTAGAATGATTTACATGAACTCAACAGAAAAGAAAAAATTTGGAGACACCTATTCATTCCTTTCCATCATATACACATGAAAGTGAGAATTTTTTCAAAGGATTTAATTGTATTGAAAAGATCATTTAGGGTGGTCTTCATTTAATTTTCATTGAGTGCCTCAAAACAATCAACTAAGGGTTCACAATCCTCTTGGTAGGATTCAGTTTTGAACTAGGAACCTTTTATGTTTTATGTTTTATGTTTTACTGTTTTACTGCTTTCATAATATTAATACAAACTACCAGCTATGGCCCCTTAAAGATCAAAAAAAAAAACAATCAACTAAGCTAATTAGATAAGAATAAATATTTTGGGATATTTGTATAATCTATTGTAACTCAACAATACAAACGATTTAAGGAATCTCATTCAATTCAATATTGAATTGTATGAGGATTCTATCAACAATATTTTGTTACACTTAGATTGTAATGTAATGATGCTTGTTACTAGTCCTGTGGTCTTAAATATTCATGTTCAAAACTCACTTGATGTGTTAAGGGATATTCTTCAAAAGACTTGATGTAAATAAATTTGATTTTTTCATTTGAGGTCTTTTTTGAAGGATTAAGACAATATGTATGAAATACTTAAAATATGTACCACATTTAGTTTTTAAAATATTAACGAGATAATTAACCCATGTTAATTTTTTCTAATGGTCATTCTTAAATTTGGTGAAGGTATTATGCTTCTTCCTTTATTATTATTTCAGTGGTGGAGTTTGTTTTATTTGGAAAAGAATAGGTTCTTTCATTAATCGGACTTATCCTAGGAACAAAAGGTATAAAATTAAGAAGAATTTAGACCAAAATTTATACATTTTACAAGTATTCTACAAGGGGGTTAGAAGGAGCTATAATATGTGTACCAAAAGGAAGTAGATTAGTCAATGAACAAAGAACCTAACTACCTAGAGCATAGCATTTTGTATGAAGATGAACTATTTGTTAAGAACCACAATTTCTATAAGAGAATGGATATTTTTTTATTTAAATGATCTTTTTTAGTCAATGTACATCTCTTGACCTACTAAGTTCCCCCAAAAAACTACTAACTTGTGGAGTACATAACCCTCATTAATACCTAAAACTTATTAATTTCATGTTTTTTTTTAAATGACATAATGAGGTTTAGGGTCACTAATCTTAATGATTCAATGGAACATAGATTTATAAGTTTCTAAAGTAAGAATCACTAAGCTATTGTGAATCGTCATGCTAAATTTGATAAAAACCTACTCGAAGTCATCATTCTTCGTTAAAATTTTAGTAAAAATACAAGATGCAGAAGGTAAAACTATTCATCTTGTCCTAGAGTAAAATGTGTTATTTTGAGTAGATAATTATGAACAGCAAACAAAACATTGAACAATTTTTTTGGCTCATTATAGAAGAATAAACTATGTGGATCCTAGAAATAGTTTTTCATTTGGGGTTAGACCATGTGGTTGAAATAAATGACATACACATGAGTTAATAGGTTCATGGTTGAAAGTGACCACAATAAGATTAATTGTTGATGAAATAAGGAGAACATACAAGAACAAAGGTGATGATAAATGGAAACTAGGGGTTTGTGACAATAATAGAGGCATGATTATGTCAACTTATTAAAGAAATAATGATGGTGTGATCAATGGTAAAGAAAAGGAAATAGGTGTTACATAAGTGACCAATATTGGAGATGGTATAGAGGTAGTTCTAGAAAAATCATCAAACATGGTGGTAGAATAATTAACGTGGAGATAAGAGCTAGAACAAATTAAGGAAGTAAGAATGTGATGATACCAAAAGTTTTTAACATTTTGAAAGTACTAATAAAATTTTCTTCTTTTATTTACTTGAAAAATAATTACAAAAGAATATGCAAAATATGAGCATGTGTCCTCTACTTATATTGAAATTTTCAAAAATATTATTATTGTTTTCTTGTATTAAGGTTGATCAGATAGATTTATACCTTTTTTTCTCCTAAAAATTTAGTACTACATTGAAATTTCATGTTTTTATCAAATAGATTTACTCTTTTTTGGCAAAAACTAACTAGTATCATAGAAACTACATTCAATTATCTACAAATCTCACTCCTTCATATTTTTAAAATAATATTATTAACCTATTTAGATTTTTATGCAAAGTTTCCTGCGTCTAATGTTTTTTGAATTTTCATTGCCACTTAAGGGCATGGTTTGAACCCCATGATCTTGCACATAGTCTATCATTATTTTATTATAATAATTCCCTTATCTCTTTGTTTTTTGTTTTTTTTTTCATTTGTCTTTTAAACTATCTTTATCCCCTATTACACCACTACTCTTGTTGGTCTCTATGTGATATTTATGTTGCAATTGCAATCTTTATGGGATTATCCTTCAAGTTCAACAATGAATCAACTTCCTTATTGACTATTAAACACTTATGTTGATGTTCTTTTTTTCCAAGGACAAACATTACTTGCATGAATATCACCATGGAATACACTTCTGTTTCCTATGCCTTAACCTATTTAAATTTTTATGCAATGTTTCCTAACCCTTTTTTTTAAAAATTTTCATTGCCACTTAAGGACATGGGTTGAACCCCATGATCTTGCATATAGTCTATAATTGTGTCATTATAATAATTCTCTTGTCAGTTTGTTTTGCTTTTCATTTTTCTTTTAAACTATATTTATTGTCTATCACACGATCACTCTTGTTGGTCGCTATGTGATATTTGTATCGTAATTTCAATATCTATGGGATTTTCCTTCATGTTTAGTAATGAATGATCTTCCTTATTGTTCATTAAACACTTATATTGATGTTATTATTTTTCAAGGACAAACATTAATTGCATGACTATCACCATGAAATACACTTCAATGTCCTACACCTTTTCAAGGCACCGTAATTTACAATTTCCAACAATTGCATACAAAACCTTATTTACTTCTTTATTTCATACATCACTACATAGCTTCCACTTTACTATCATGCATAACTTTCTTTATGTTGTCTATATTATTATTCAATTTAGGATTGTGTTGTATTCTTTTATGAAGCAATCAAGATTTTTGTCTTCTTCTTTTCCAGAAAACCATACCTTGTTCTTTTCTTTTTTATACTACTACCCTTAACCACCATGCCTATTTTCTACTTCATGTGACCTCCTTTATTCTATATTAAAAATATGATATACTTTGACAATATCTATGTATGCAGTGCTTCTGGATTAGATTGTGTATATATTTTTTGCATCAATGTTTCAGATCACACTTTGTGATCCATAATTAGGATGAAAGAGAGCACAATAAAGATAGAGATAATTATGGATCATAAAGTGTGATCTGAAATGTTGATGCAAATACTACATACACACTCTAATACACAAGAACTGCAAACATAATTTCATGGATTGTGAAAATCTATTGGCATTAATATCTATGCAGTTGTTTATAGCCTATAAAATTCTTCTCTTTTTATGCAATGTGCTTATTCACTTTCTTCTATTTAAAAAATATGACACGAACCAAGGTTTTAACTTTTGAGAGGACTTATTTTCCTTTCCACTTCCTCCAAACTATCTATTGCTAAGGTATAATATTGTCTAGAATTTCTAGAAACCAAAAAAAAGTAGAAGTTGTCTATAAAATAGAATATTATAGTTTGATAATTCTCTAGAATTCTAGAAGTTTCTAAGCTCAACTATAAATATGAAAATGTTCATTTCAAACAATAATGTAATATAATTTGATGGTATTATCTTGGATTAAATATAATAAAATATTGTTGTTTTCTATCATTTGTTTCTGATTTAGTACCATTTGTTGCCCTGTTTATTGCTATTATTTTAGTTTATGATTATATTTCAGGACAGTTTTTATATGGCATCTTAGCTAGAGATAGTTTGTACTTTTTCAATAGGGCTCAATTATTGTTGGATTGATAAATTTTTAAAGAATAATTTTGCTACTAACATGAGCTCTTCAAAAGAAGTTCTGCATATATTTAATGGATGTGACTTTGTAGATTGGAGGATTGCAGTCAAGAGTGCTTTAAGAGAAAGGGATTTCTGAAGGAAACTAAACAAAAGAATTAGATAACCTCAACCATCCAAGAGAATGAGTCCTATAAAATTATCTTGGAGTAAGCTAGAGGTATTACTAATAAAACCTTGAATCCCAATATCAATAGAAGATTTATTGATTTTGATGATATAATAGAATGTATAGAAAATTTAGAAAAAGATTATAAGGATGCATATATTTCTAATAAACTTAGATTCTGCTAGATTTTTAAAAATGATTGATCACATTAATGATATTGCATATTTAAATGCCCAACTAAACTAAAAAGGTGTTGAATAGGAAAAAAAGATTTTGAATTGATTGGAATGGTTGAAAGTAAGATTATCTAACCATACAAGGTAATTACATAATTAAGGAAAAGGGTTATTTAATTAAATTTTAACATTCGCAAACAAAATTTTGATCAATTCTTCTAGTTAGTCTTAGATAAATAATTTTAAAATTTTAAAGATAGTTATATTAATACTAATCATGTATATGTAGCTAAGGGAAAATCATTCTATATAATTATGGATGAAAATATGATGTAACAATTTCTGCTATACCATCTAATAATTTTCTAATAGCAACAACCCAAGATCTAGAGGCCAATGAATAACACAAGAGACAAATAAGAATAAGTTTTATTGTCACCAAGAATATAATACAATATGATCAACTCAATTGACTCAATTAGATTAAGTACAATGTACATGTTCCTTCTAATATAGGCAAGGCAATACGAGACTATGATAAGGAGAAGATAAATTATCACCCACACACAGTGAAATCACGTCCACCAAAGGTGGATCATCTTCCATTGTGCTTTGAAGTATGTGCAAAATGTGGAGGATATTAATGTGATAAGTGCACTAAAGGCATAGGTAACACATAAAGTGGATTGTGATAACAAATATCACCACCTAAAGTGGAATTTCTCCTACACCATGTGCAACTAAATGTACAAACTCCTAAGTGTCTCAAATGCAAAGTAATATATAAGCAGTATCCTAAGTAAGATTAAGTAAAGTGTAATTAGTAAGTAATTAATCACACCAACACTCTTACTTAAGTGAAACTTAGGGTAATGTACTTAAACTCACAATGCAATATGGGACCCAACTACTAGGCCAAGTTAGCTAACCATGTGCAATATGCAAATGAAATGCAATTTATTACAAATAGAGAAAGGGAGAAAACCATTTGGGATAAAAATTCCATCCAAAAAAGAGATGAGATAAACAAGATGCATGGATGGAGGACTCAAGACCCCCCAATGAATACATGCATCATGTATCCCTCTATAGGAAGGAAATATAGAGACATAATAGCCCACTGATAATGAACAATATACTACAAAAATGGTGAGTGATTGAAGGAAATATATATTCCAATGCCTACAAACAACATTTCTTCAATTAGGAAGAAGATAGACCAAGTATAAATCAAGGAACACTTTCCATTCTGGATAGGAATTGAGAAGTAGTATCTAGATGTAGTATGATGATATTGTCTCTGAAATTTTCTAATGTGTTTCTGTGTCCTTGGATGATGATTATGTCACAACTCAATCAGGAACATGCCCAATCAGATTACAAGGTGAAAAACAAGGAATTAATGCTAAGTAATTATGAAAATTATCGAAAGAAAAGATGAAGTGATAACATTTTTCCCACAACTATCATTAAATAAAATGGATGCCTTTGAAAATTGAATGAGAGTCTCCAAGCTCAAAACCATCACATAAGCATGATCAACCTGAACCAGGAAATGTGACATATCAAGTGAAGAAAGAGACTTGTGAATGTCAATCTCCAAAGATAGTGAAGAAGATTCTCTAAATGTGGTGAAGTTGTGACCAAATAGAAGATAAATTTCCTCAAGTATGTTTCCCAAATTGGAAATGTGAGACTTCACAAATAATGAACCAATGTCTTGCAAATAGGAATATCAATCAAGAAGATAAACAGATACATATTTTAATGAATTAGTGGAATCACCAACAAGAGATGAAAATGTGATCTGAATTGGAGAAGTAGGAGTAGTAGGTGGAGGCTTGGGATCATAAATCCAAATAGATATCTTGTTTAAGGTATCATCATCAAAGTGAATATTGTCTGCATCATCAAGTATAATGAGGGAAACTGTAATAGGGTCATTTGGGAAAGGAAGAACATGTGGATCTCTAAAATACTCCCAAATAATGGTCCTAATTGTGCGTGGGAACTCAATACACATACATTCAGGGTAGATTTCATAGAATTGAAATGAACTGATGTTGTCATAAATCAATATTATGATATGACCATTCTTATCTCCCCATATGTATGATTCCACTCTAACTTTTTCTCAAGAACGAGTCTAGAAAGACGAGGCAAGAGATTAAGCCATCTATAATGTATGATGATTCAGTTTTCCCATGACTCATAATTACCCCCAGTCAAATTTATTATAGAAAGATGTGCTGTATATCCCATGATTACATCAATGGTACACTTCTCACATTTTTCAATCAGTCTATCAACGAGGACTAAAAAGATAAGAAGTAGGCGTATGTCTGACCACCTTAAACACAATCAAATGATAATATTTTTTTACTAGATTCTAGATATAAGTAGTTGAATAATGTCTAGATGTGACACATATTATTTTTCACTTTGTTTCCAAGTCAATAATTAATTATGATTTTTCTTCTATAGCTTTTCTAGAACATAAAAACTCTCATGTCTAACAACTTTAACTTAGTCTAAACTTCATCAAATTGAATTTTTTTGTTTTTTTCTTGTAGTAGGTGAAGTATAGAATGTGACACATGTTTGAGATTTAAAAAATGATATACCATTTGAAATTTATAGCTATTTTTCAATCAGTCTACCAATCAAGACTTCTTTTTCACATCGCCACTTTTTGGGATACCATGATCCTGCACATACCCTTGTTGTGACAAAGGTGATTTTATTGCAAAGATTTTTGATATATTTTGATGTTTTTGATTTTATTTAGGAACTTTTATGAATTTTAGGGATTTGATTATTTCATAACAATATATGAATTTGTATAATTTTTTCAAAACCTTTTTTTTATTTTCTAATTATTTTCACGACATTTTTTGGTTTTTTAGATTTTTTCAAGATATTTTTATTCACCTAATATCTAGCAAGGCATGGAAATTATGAATGGATGAATGGATTAATGCAATGGAAATTGGATAAAGGAAATATTTTTGGCAACTTTATTATTACCATAACCATGATTTGACTCCCAAGGACTATTTGATGATGAGCTCGTATATGTTTCTTTGCAATCTAAAGGATTGGACGTAACAAGATAAGCTAATGATATAGTAAATTGATTGGAATGTGGTTTATAGGAGTGGAAATGTCAAGAGGATATTGAAAATATGTTTTTTATTTTATGTCCTTATTTTCTATGAAGGCCAACAGAGGGATTTGGATAGGACAATCATAGGAAAAGCAAGATCAATAATGGATAGGACACATGATATAGCATAGAAGCCACAATGAGGGAAGCAATATGGAAAAAAGGATGTGGATAAGGTAAGGGATCTAGAAAACATGAAGAAATAGGAAAATGTATTAGGTGAAGAAGATATGATGTTTGATAAGATGTCAAGATCAAAACATGGGAAAATGGGAACATGGATGCATTGTATGATAATGGATATGATGGACGAAGGGATAATGAAGGAAATGACATGAGTATGAAAGGATAACATAGATGAAACTTCCCGTAGGTATGGAATATAATAGGTTCATACATTACACATGACACTTCTCTGTTAGGTTTTCATCATGGTACTTGCCCAAAGTGCCTATTTTCCAGGTTTTCACAAGTGGATGAATTATCTCTCTTCACTCTTTTTTTCGCTGAGTTTTTAACTTAATAAAAAAAAATTGGACACACACAAAGGAATCATGTTTCTTTTTCTTTGGATTTTTCTCTTAAAAGCTATGTTAGCTTAGACCATGGCTATTAATTTTATGCTCAAAGATATTGGTATGGTGATAGTGAGTTCATATAAAAGGATTGATAAGGTAAATGGTGTTAAACATTTCTGTAAAGGATTGGATAAAAGGGATGGGATAAAAGATAGGTGCTAGATAATAGATATGATGTTGGAAGGGTTTTTTAGGGATAGATGTAAGTGTTAGAAAGACCATCATTTGTACACACCTTGAAGGGTAGTGGAGTGATGAAGGAAAAGTAGGTTTTGGAGTTCTAGATTTTTGGTGTAGAAGGGGACTCTGAATTTGGGACATAAGAACCCAAAATTAATTTAGAAGTGGACAAAAGATTTTTTCATGGTGGATTTGATGAAGCCTTGGGAGGCATAATGCCAATTTTAATGTTTCTTTTGTTTGCAAGTCTTTTATGAGAGACTTGGAAATCCACATAGTTCTTGACTTTGCTTTGTGATACTTTACAACACATTTCTTCAATGATAGAATTAGGAACCCACATTTTCTTTCATATCTATTTTTGTTCAATGAGGCTTTATGGAATTCTGGATTATTTTTGTTCTTGGATCATATTTTTCTTTGTATTTTAATGTCCCTTATATTGGACATATTGATCCTTAGATGTATGAGGATATTTGAACTTCCATTTTTTGTGATTAGCATTCAAGTTTTTTGCCAGGGTATATGTATTTATGGATGGATATGAATGATATGGAGGGTTAATGAAGATATGTGGTGGAAAATGTTTCAAGGATATGTGTCTTTGCTGATCTTTATTTTGGGTAGGATAGGTGGATGTTGAGAAAGAAGTGACAGGGATAGGTGACAAAGGGATATAAGGACCCAAGATAGATGGAAATTTTGAAGGCTTTAAAGTATTCTTGGGTTTAGAAGGAGGAATGTGGGATCTATGAATGGTACCAATATCTTGAGTGTGAGCCATATAGCCAAGACCATGATTTTTTTTTTTTTATTATATAAGAGAGTTCTACTATGCCTTTTTCATGGATGCCCAACCCTTTTCCTGGATAGTGCATGATTTTGAAGACCTTAGAAAAGTGATACTTTATACTTTGATAGCAATATGAAAGTTTATTTTGAGGTGGAGGAGGTATGTAAAGAATGATAGGATCAAGAATTATACCAGCTTGAATGAAAGTGTATGAACTAATTTTATATGTAGGGGGGTCATGATTAGCTTTTATAGCTATGATGGGATCTTTTGGAGAACAATTAGGATAATGGAGTGGACCAGATTGGATGGAAGTGGAGGAACCCATTTGATATATAGAAGGTTTTGGAATAACTTGATTATGTGTGTTGGGATGATTCAAGGGACTAGAAAGGATAATAAAATCCTACAATGGAATAGGAGTAATGGTAGTACCATTTGCTAGGATAACATCTTATGGAGGGTCTAGAGTATTTTGGACACAAAGATGAAGGGGTGGGAGAATATTGAGGAGAACCAAAAGGGATGGAGAAATCTTTTAAGGGATATGAAGGTAGAGGGATATTTTTATCTTGAATTGGAAGAGGACCATCAGAATTCATTTTAAGGGTATTTTTCTCTTGACTATAAATATAATCATTTGGAAAAATGGCTTGGGTAGAATGATCTTCCTTAGAAAGAGGAAGGTCAATAAGATTTGGAAGGACATTCTACACTTGAGATGGAAGAGGATAATATTGGGTAGGATGGACAAGGATACTGAAAAGTGTTGAGCTTTTTTTTTTGCACTGTCATCATTAATGTCAAAACTATTATACTAGTTGGTCATTCTCTAAGTGACAGACAAAATTGATTTATCTTTAACATATATTATGGATGGTTATACTTGGTTCATGATTTTTTATATATATTTTGGTCATCTTGTGGATGATGTTTATATGACTACTATATTTAGATTTATTTCCATGTATCCTTTGGTATTCAGTTATTCATGTAGTGTATTGGGAATTTAGGTATAATAATTGTATTCTATATTAGGACCATTGCTTCTCGGTACTATTCTTTGGTTGGTTCTAAATTTTGTCGAGATCAAAATATGGTCTTATTTGTGGTGTTCCCTTTGGTCTCAAAATAGACCTATATTTGGGTCATATGGTAGTGTGGTATGAACTTCTCATATGTGCGACCTATTCTTAGGTTCTATGTTAGCATTTGGATCTTCAAGACACTTCATTTTTTATACAAGTCAACATGTTTTGCTAGGTCGACATATGGTTGTAAGTTCATCGCATATATATATATATATATATAT